>JAOEHY010034709.1:0-74967 GCA_025447955.1 Psilopsiagon aurifrons
GCAGATTGGGAGCGGGGATGGGGCAGCCCCTCCAGCCCGCAGGGAGCTCACCCCAGTGATGTCCCTGCCGGGCCGCGGGGTCTCTTTCCCGATCATCGCGGCGAGGCTGCAGGCGGAGCAGGGGGAGGGAGAAGGCAGCCCCGGTCCTGCGGGCTCGCTCGAGTCTCCCATTTTTAGCTGGGAGCAGGAGGGGGAAGAGGAAAGGGCAGACAGGTCCGGGCAGGGCAGGCAGCCTGGGTGCCCCGGGGCTCATTGGAGGCGCCTGAGCGGCCGGAGGAGGAGTCCAGGGCCTTCCCCCTCACCCCTCCCCGTGCCGGGGGCAGGGGCAGGGGAGCACCTCTGGATTGCACAGCCGGGGGAGAGCGGGACCTCCGGTGCGATGCTCTGGCACCGTCGAGAGGCCACACGCGTCCCCTACCAAGCGGGATGCCGCCGGGGATCATAGGCAGGGCAGCATCCCCGCATCCCCACCGAGGCTGGCGGAGAAGGGGCAGCCCTACATCACCCAACACCCCCGTCATCCCCCAGCCCCTCTCCCACCCTGGTAGATGTGCCCCATCCATCCCCTGCGACTCGGGTAGGAGGGCCGGTAACTCACCCAGCCATGGCTCAGGACAGCTGCTTTCCCCGGACATGGAGAGGGCAGCCCCCAGCCCTAGAGATGAGAGAACTGGGCTCATGGCAGCTCAGAGAAATCCAATTTTGCTGCGGCCAGGAGCTGCCTCCCCTGCTGCTAATGAAGTGCCTTTAATTAGCAGCCTAATAGCAAGCTCTTAATTTGCGGAACAGCCAGTTAAAAGGATGGGGCCCCACTAAGCCAGGGCTGGCAACAGCTCCAAGGGCTTAAAAGGGACTTGGCCCCACCATGGGGTGGTGTGCTGGGTGACTGCAGAGTCCTCGGTGACAGGGCCACAGTGGGAAGAGACCTGTAGGGAGTCACGGTTCTTCAGGGGATGGTCCCATTTTGTTCCCAGATCAGACATGCCCAAGGGCGAGATGACCCAGCAGGAGGACATGCAGCCTGTGGGTACCAGCCATGCCCAAAGCCATGCCTTGCTGTGGGGGCAGCCCTGAACACCCCGAGGACTCACCCCAAGCCCTGTGCTAAGACAGGGCCAAGCATCAGACTGGGGGCAGGATGACAAAGCAGGCTATGCTGTCTCCATACTTGCACTCCAGTCATCCAGGTACGTGGCTTGTTTCTTGGAGAAGCGCCTGGAGAGTTAAATGTGCCCACTCCAGTGGCCAGTGGTCCCTGCCATCCTGAGCCACCCCACCTAATGTCCCTCTCGGATCTTCCCATCCCTGCTGCAGAGTCTTTACCCATCTCCAAGAGCAGCGCTTGGACCAAGCAGGGACATCCTCAGGATGTTGCTCCAAGCCAGGGGGTGGCCACTGCCTTGATTTAGGGGACAAATCTGGGTTAGTGCCACTGGTTGCCAGCAGTGGCTGGGATGCTGGGAGCGGTGGTTTGCCAGGAGATGAACAAGTGAGATGTGCTGCGGGAAGAAGGGGGAGGAGGAGGAGGAAAGCCTGGGGTGCCAATTAAGGGTCACTAGGGAGATGGGTTAATTGAAGACACTCCTGCAACCTGACCTGGTGACAGTGACACACTGTAAGACAAGTGCTGGCTAGGAACACCCACAGCTATGTGCTCCCAGGGAGCTCATCTCTGCAATTTACAGGTGTCCCTGTTCTTCCCCTGCCTCCGTGCAAGGGCTCCCTGGCTAAAAAAACCACACACCCCGCGGCTGGGAAAGCATCTGAGCCCACAACCACCCTCATTCCCTCCCACTGACACTCCCAGGAGCTCCCATCCCACTCCTGCCTCGCTGCTGCCCCAGTCCCCAGAACTGTACCTGTCCCAGTGCTCCACACCATGGGAGGGATGCTCATGCACCTCCTCTCCTCAAGGCATTGCACAGACAGCACCTGGAGCATGCAAATAAACCCAGGAGGACCAGGAGAGACAGATCAGCAAGAGTCTGTTCCAGCATAAATCCTGAATTTGCCAAAGACAGGAGGATGGGGATGCTCTTGGGAGCTCCGAGCTTGATAGTGTGGTGCTGTGCAGAGTCCCAGCAGAGCCCAGCTCCCCATGGTGTGGGCAGAGGATGGATCCATCCTGCCTCAGGGAGTTTGTGTGGAGGGGAAGACAGAGCCAGCCCTGCAATGGCAGAGAACCTGGTGCCTCCTGTCTCCTTGCACAGCTCCCCAGGGTCACACATGAGATCCCATGCAAATGACATGGAACACTCAAGAAAAACAGCATAAAGATATCTGCTCATAAATCCAGGGCATCTGGAAGGAGTGGGGAACACAGCAGTGGGTAAGACCCACTGGAAGAATCTGTCCCCTTTTCCAAGATGAGATGGAAATCCCTCGGGGGGAACATGGTCTTCAGTGCCACCTCTTAGTGTTTGCACAGCACTGTCTAGTCCAAACCAGGACAAAGTCCACAAGGAAGCAGTAAGTGGCCCAAATGCAGGCAAAAAGATGAATTGTTTAGCAGCCACTAACCCCCTTCACTGCACTGGGAACTCGGCAGCACGGGCAGAGCTGCTCACAGACATCTCTGCAGCTCCAAAGGTCAGAGCAGTTTGCTGGCACTGCCCTTTCGGAGTTGACACTGCAGAAAGGGAGATGCTTCAGTAGCCTCCCCTACTCGCTGCCCCTCGGGGGAGAGGCCTTGCTTGATCTGCCTCTGTAAATGCCAGCAGGGTGCTTTGGGTGCAGGAGAGAGGATTTTGGACACATCTGCTGCGTGATGTTAACCAGGGCAAACCACAGTAACCTCCAGAAGGAATCAGCAGTGTCCCTAGTGAAAGCACTGCTCAGACTGCTGGCGGTGCCTTGTTGCACTCAAAGCCCATCTGACTCTCTTCTCCAGCTGCAGGAAAGCTGTTTATGTGTACAGGTGAAACCTTTCCAGGCCCAGGTATTCCTGGCCATATTCCTTATCCAACTCTCTCCATACTAACACAGTGCCACCCAACTGCTCAATTCATCCTAAACATCTTCTGTAACAATTGTGTTAATTCTAGCCCTAGCTCTAAACTTCCCTATTTCCCCTTCCCCCAAAGTAGCTTAATATACTCTTGAAAGCATGTATATGAGCGAATAAAAATAAATAAATAAGAGTAATTTCATTTTGAAGCTGTAGGTTGATCAAACGCTGTTAATTTGAAGCTATGGCAAGCATTACTTTCCTCCTTCATTTGAAGTGGCAATAAGGCACACATTTTAAAACAAAAAGGGTAATTAACCACTGAATCTATTTAAGATAAGCTGTCTGGAGTTCTCTTCCAGTGGAAATTTACAATTGAGATTGCTTTTCTTTCTCAAACACTCTCTTTAGTACCTGAGATTTTGGATTCGATGCCAGAATTCCTGGGAGAAGTTTTCCAGCCTATGCCCATGCCCTGCAGCGCAGCACAGCACTGTCCCAGTATTAGAAATCCTGAATAAACGCTCTGATCCTCATCTCTAAACATCAAGGAGAAGGGGAAGGACCAGCTAAGGAACAGCTGGAAACACCCACAAGGAGAACCTGTTTCTTGTAGGACTGGGTAGTATGTGTGTTGTTTGGGTACATGCAGAGACCTGGGCCTGTAGGTACAAAAGGGAAGGGTTTTCATTTGTGTGGGCTGGCAGTCACATGTTGTTCAAGTCAAGCTGCACATCCTGTGTTACAGACTGATCCTAAACGATGGATGAAGCCTGTCATCGCAATTCCTCTTCCAAATCTATTACTGGATGGGAGGAAAGAGCAGGGAGAGAACAGAGGAGGTTAAAGTGGTATAAATACAAATATATAGACACACACAGCCCCCAAACCCTTAGCTAAATAAAGCATGCAGCAGCTGGGAACCCTGTCACAAAGAGAGACGGGGATTGGAAGTGATGGGAATCCTGCTCCCAGCGCTTCAGAAAAGCAGGAGCCTTCCCAATCTCCAGTCCCCCGCTGGCTCCCAAGAATGGAGCCAGCAGGGAGAGAGGCTGCAGAGTGCAGGGGTCTGTTTGTTTTCTGACACCCCAGCAGTCAGGATCTTAAAACTGCGGTGGCCTTTGTTTTAAAAGGGGCTGTTAAGTAGGAAAGATCCAAGGCTGCTGTCTGAGGAGTGTTTTTAAGAGAAAGGTGCTCTGAGGGCAAGGGTGCTTGTGCTAAAATTCAGGCGAACCATGAGCATGACAGCATCCCGAGTCACAGAGCTGCATGGCGGTGCTGTGATATGTCAATTACTCACTCATTATTGAACAGCAGGATTCTGATTAGCTTATAAAACAAATTCATGCTTCTCCTACCAGGATCTTGCAACAGTACCCAGAAAAACACAAAGTCTTTATAGTTTCTCCTCCCCACTTTTTTAATGGGCAGGATGGCTCCTGCTCTTGTATTGTCAGTAACATCCATTCTCTGGCTTACAGGGCGGACTCATTTGTCGCAGCCAGAGTCCACCAGCTATGAATGGAGAGTTTGTTAATTAAAAAGTATGCTGTGGTTTTAGGAATGTTTTTTTCCAATTGCCAGAGTAGTCTTTTATGCTGCTTCAACAACAAGCAGCAGCTCAGAGGTGGGATGGGCTGCCACAGACTCTGTGTCTTGTGAAGCTGCATCTACCCGGCTTTGTCCACCTGATGGCCACAGCATTTCAGGTGTTCACACTGCAAATGTCACGTACACTGCATACAGAGCAGGACTGTGACTCACATACATGGGGCTCAAGAAAGATACAGGCTTGATACTGACCCCCCGAAGGAAAACAGGAGAGATTCACAGCTTCATCTTTGTATTTAAGTTATTCTCTGAACAGTTAAAAAAAACCAAAACAACCCAAAACAAACTAAACCACACAGTTACCATGATCCTAGCACAAGTGAACATTAGTACATTAACTACACGTCACCGTAACATAATCACAAAATTCAAAGCACTCATTACTTAAGAATCCAGATAACAAATATAGCGGAGTAACAAACAGAAAACTCTGGAGAAACCATGTTCTTTCTCACCTCTCCCATTTCTACACCCTCCTCAGCCCGAGCAGGCAGGAGTGATGCAGCACAGGCTGGCCTGGCAGGCTCTCCTGAATGTAGTGATGGAAAATGTCTGGAAGAAACGGGATCTGTTAAGACTTTCCTGAGGTCCACATTATTCTTCTGCCATGCTAAAACTGTGTCTAGGCTGAGCCCTGCAATGCCTCACATGATGAAGACAAAGTAGCTGAAAGCAAAGTTTGATGCTCAAAAGCAGCTCCAGATTTTCACATTGAATTGTCCCAAATTCCTCACAGCTAGCTCCTTGTAAAAGTCCCTGCAAACAGCCCAGGACAGCCTGGACGGCCTTCGCCTTGCATGTGGAGCTTTGCTCAGACTGAAAACAATGCCTGAGTGTGAGCAGATAAAAACTCTGCCTGAAAAGGCAACAAATCATTATTCATGATACAGGTACGAGCAGAGCCGCTCTCTGATGAAGACTGGCATTTCACACTGATTTTCTGGCCACAGCTGCACTTGGCTCCTGCTTGAGCAGAAATCAAGATACCATTTAGGGTGATAGGCTATTGAAAAAAAGGACCTACTTTGGAGTTGGCTACAATACCTAAAGGGCTTGTTGTACATCCACGTACACTAGCATCCCTCTGATTAACAGCACTCAGGTTAACATCGCTAAGGATTAACCAGTGTTGCTAACTCCCATGCAATATCTGTTGGACAACAAATGTGGAAATCCAATGGTCTTTGGAAACAAGCACAAAGTCATAGAGTTTTCTGACAAGGCAGAGGATGACTTATCCTGGCAGTGTGCTAAGGCTCACCCTGGCAGCGACACTTTGGGAATTTGCCAGTAGTTTGGCTATACCGCATTTAAAAAGCAAATGGAGTGAGAGGGAAAGAAGGGGAAGCCAAATGCTCAGCCCCAGCAGGCAGCCATTACTCTCAACCCACTGCTGGGGTTGTGGAGAAGGAACCCACCCAAGGGACCTGCTGAGTCTGTGAGTCTCTGAATTAAAAGTGGGGACAAAAAGACTGTGCACCCCTCATGCCAATCAATCCGGTAGGGATTTGCCAGCAGAAGGATGGAGGGATTTCATATGGAGACCTCCTTTGGGGACAGCTGGGTCACTTGCTCTTCCCCCCTCCTTCTGGGAAGCTGCTGCTTATTGCTTCAGGGGGAACAACAGTAGGGCAAGGCTCAGCATGTCAGATGCATCATGCATGCCACTTGGAGACCCTGGCAAAGCTCATTCTTCTCTTGGCAAGTGTAGTTTAGACCATTCCTTTCTCCCCCAGCGTAACCTAAGAAGGGCATCAACTGACAAGTTCAACCATTGGAGGCCTTACTTGATTACCTTCTCATTACTTGTGTTGTGCTCATAGAAAACTTCTTCCAAGTTAACTACACTGGCTAAGAGACCTATTTTCAGCATCGTCCCCCACATCTGTAGAGATCCATGTCCATCCCTGCACCCTGTCCTAGCTTTCAGCCTTTTGGGTTGTCTTCTCCTTTTCCTCCCACAATGAAGAGCACGCCTGCAGTAGGAAGGCTGGCTGCTCCTTGTCCACTTCTCTGGCTAGGAAGAGCTGCTATTATTTGTGATTTATCAAACACAAATATGCCTCCCTCAAGCGAATTTAGGAATCATCAGCCACAAAAGGCAGATCTAAATTGGTGTTAAAGGAAGCTAACGAAGTTAGGCAAAGAGTTCAGCCTGCAGATGTGCTTCCCATTGGAACTGGGATGTCAAAAAAATCCTCAGAACCAAGCCTGGAGCTCTGCTCAGACTGAGAAAGGAACATGTGGCAGTGGGAGGAAACACATACCTGGGAGTGGAGAAATGCACATGATACTCTCCAGCTTTTTCAGTGTTCAAAAAAATTAAGAGAAAGAAAAAAGGATCCTTTGGAGCAGCAGGCAGGTAGGTAGGGCATGGCGGTCCAAGTCAGCTTCCAGTTTAGAAACAAGTGTAAATCATTTCAACATTTCTGATGATCACACTTCTCAACTTTATCACTTGAATCCTTCCATTCCAACAATGGATGTGTCTGTCCTGGAACATTAATGGGGAGCAGAGGGAGCTGCTCCAGAGGAGACAGATGCAGAAGTTTTCTTGCTGCAAATTCCTTCATGCCATTTTCTATTTGCATATTTTAAAGCACACTGTATTCCTCTGAGGAAGAGAAATGTTTGTAGCAATACTGTGCCCTATTGCAAAGGAGTCATTAGCAGGAGATGATGTGGCCATAATGGATTGTCCTGCTCTGAATGCCCCACACCTCCAGTTTTCCAACCCATACTAGAAGGGAGAAAGCTAGCGTGAGCTTCCTGTTTGTGAGAGAAGCGACGATCTCTACGCAGCAGAGGTATTTCATTTCATTTCAAAGCGATGTGCAACACTTAAAGCCCACAGACACTTCCAGCCCTTTTAAATCTCCTTTCAGCAAGCACGTCCTAGTTCATTATAAACTCTGCAATTACTCCAACCTGGCTGAGAGATTGTCCATCCAGTTCATCCTGAAACCTGTTTCTTACATGCACTCTTGCATACCACACACACACATCTTAAGGGAGGGGAGTTTGAAAAAGCCACTTTCTTCTGACACTGGGAGATCTACTTACCAGATTGCTCCTCCCTGGGTGCACAATAAACACCACCAAATGTCAGGCTGTGGCAGTTTCAAGTTCAAGTTAGATCACTTTCCTTCCTAGCTATCAGAAAATTTGTACAACTCAGGGAGTGGGGTAGGAATCCTCACCCTCCTGCAGTTCTGATGAAGTACCCAGACACAGCCTCTTCTTGAGGGCAAGAAACAATTCTTACCATGGGCCTAAAATGGATTTCAGCTGTTGCACACTAATCGTACCTAGAACAGCTCTATACGGCAGAGTTCAAACTGCGGTACCACTTGGAAGACCCAACAGTGCTTAGAAACTACAGAATACCAGCATAGAGCAGCAGGGCTATGACAACCAAGGACAATCTGCTGTGGTGTTGTCTCTGTGTTTAGCCAGCCAGTCTTCGATTCCTCAGATTCTCTAAACTAACAGAACAGAATGCATCCTTGCAGGTACTGGCCACAAGATGCAATTAAAATATTAGGAAGTTCTGCAGCCTTCAGAGGTGTAAGATCCCCGTTTTCTACAGTAACCTATTTGTAAAAGACAGAGCATGACCAAACTGAGGAAAAGAACTATGAAAACTGCAGCCAAGGTCATACAAACTCCTGCTGATATGCAACTATGCTGCAGACCTTGTAACAAATGAACTTAGAGGAACAGTGCTCAAATAAAATTAAGACTCAGAACTTCAACTCAGCAAAGTCTGCGATGCAAACTTTGATTTGCTCTGCTCCCTTGCCACTTTGGCTGTGGGACTGCCATATGTTTGACATGTAAGTTGTCTGAAATGCAAAGTCACCTTTCTAGACTTAAAAGTAGTGCCAGAATTGATTGTGGATGAACTTAGCACTGTGGCTCAGAACTTCTATGACTCTGCAGTAGTAAGTCACACTGCCACTGTTACCTGAACAGAGTCAAGTTGTTAACCTGTCTGACCCTTCTACAGTAACTGTTCAAACAGAAACCACCACATGCTCCAAGCCTCTTTTCAGAACTGATGTAGGCTCCAGGCTCAACAAAAAATCCAGGAAGCTGAATGCTCAGCGCTGCTGCCCACATGCTTCAGAGACTGCAGTAGGTACTCCCCAAGCACTAGCTTTCCCTTCCTCTGTAACTCCATTGCCTTCTTGTCTGTCCTAGCTGTCACCAAAATGACTTAACCCCTCTGGCCTGCTCTTTGGGAACTCCTGGCCCAGCTCCTTGCAAAATTTGACTGGCGAAAAAAGCACATCCCAAGCAATTAGAAACAATACAACTGCTTCCCCAGCAAAGTGAAGTTGATGAGAAGAGCTTGAAAAAATCTCCCACCTGCTAAGTTCCAAGTTTAGAGGGTTTAATAATGACTGTTTAAAACCCTTCCAGCCCAAAATGAAATGCCCTGATTTCCTACAGTGGTATTGGAGCAAACCCCTACTAAGGCAGTGGGGGTTATTAAAAACCTGCAGTGGAAGATCTGAGCCCAAACCTGGAATGAGAGATTGATTAACGATTCTTTCTTGATCTAAATGCAGGCCTGCTGCAATTTCTTCCAGTTCTGTCAAAAGACCTGTTTTCTCCCAGACCTCTTTGTCTAGTTCAGAGACACAGAGAATTGTTCCTTATGTCCCTCCTTTTTGGGGTTATTTTTATCTTCTAAACTATGGCAGTTTGCAGAAGTCTCATCCAGAAAGCAAAGATCCAGCTCACCTATCAGCAAAGGGAGTAATCAGCTTGTGTCCCTAGACTGCAATGCAGTACGCATATAGGTTAGAGAAGCACTCCAAAGGCTCTCCCTCCAAAGGCTTTCTATCAAGGCCTGCCCCAGAAATGCTGCAGAAGTGGCCTGAAGCCACTGCTAACTGTATTAAATGTACTGAATGTGCATTTGCTTGTTCATGTGAACAAAGTCTTACTGTCATGGCCAGGGGGTTTGGGTAGTGTCTCCACTCTAGGGTGGCTAGATCCTGAGAGCTCAAAAGGTGTTTAGCAGCTCCTTCTTCCAGCACCCAGCTAAAACCTCTCTAAGGGGAGAAGGAACGGAAAGAAAGGTGCAATGTCCAGCTTTCCTCCTCACCCCACCTTCAAACTTCCTCCAGTTCACAGAATGATTCCTAAGTCATCAGCAACACACTGTCTTCAAGGAGAAGCACAAGAGGAAGATGGTGCAGACAACTCCTTTGCTAGTGAAATACTGCCCTGAGCCAACATTTCATCTGGGGTAGAAGTGGCCGGGATCTCAGATCCAGTCCATCATGCTTAGGACTTCAGCAGAAGAGAGTTTAACTTTTCATTGACTAGCATTCCCCAGCTAAGCAGATGTTAAGGGAGGCTACAATACACATTCAGCTTCCAAAGGGCTAGCATAGCAGGCCAGAGAGGAAAGAGATGGATTTGGCTCGTAATAGTCAAATTTCAAGGGTCCTCTCTCCACAAAATATAGGTCTGCAGTCAGAACAGCCAAAAGCCGCAGGGAAATGAAGAGGGAGGGGGGTGGTCTGGCTCCGAATAAGTGTTTTTGTTGCTCTTCAAAGCTGAATGGTTTTTCAAAGGCATAGCAATGGACATTGATTTCAGTCTGAAAGTAGCAGCCTTCTCCCCACCCATTCTCCCACCCACCCTGAAGTGACTTTCTCAGCAGGATGCACTGTGGCTATAAGTCTTCTGCTTAACAGCAAAGCAACACATTCTGGCAACATCTTATATATATTCATAGGACATCTGTGACTGGGTTTGGAGGGGAACCAAACAGGGTAAAGGGAAGAGTGAACAGGAAGCGCAGGACAGGAAAGGGATGGGAAGGTTTAAAAATGTTGAGTGTTCATGAAAGATAAAAGACATCTTCTGATATAGCAGCACTTTAGCAGTCAGCCACGCTGAGCAGACCCTGTCTGAGATCAACCGCATGCCAACTTTGTTCCAGAAACAAGTCTGAGAGCCTCTCTCTTCAGCAAGTATTGGTTACGTGGATAGTTCTTTTGTCCTGGCATTTAAATACTGCAGCTTAAATGAGTCCTGGGAATGAAAAACAGAACAAACCAAACAAAGCCCATTCGCACTAAACCTTTTAATGATTTAAAAGAACATCTGATTGACCAGAGTGTTTGAGAAAATCAAGACAGCTGATCTAACAGCTCTGGAGCATCACTGTACATTTACCAATCAAACATGATACAGGATGTGCCCCATGACAGAGCATTTTCAAGGGAAAACATCATTGTGAACACCCCCTTGCAGAAGCCTGTCAACTTTTCCGCCATTTTTCTTAAGCTATTAACAGCAATTGTGCATGTACCCACCACAGTGGGCAATCATGCTACCCCACTCCACTCACATACATCAAATCCACTCTAAAACTGACCCAAACATACAAAACATTATGTCCTCCCCACATTGTGCAGGCCAAGACGAAAGGGTAAGGCGATGAGCAAACCAGCAGCTCCGATATGAACAATTTAACAGCCGTGCTCTATGCTAGAGAGATCTAGGGGTAGGCCCTATGAGTAAATGATTTTGCACATTGATGCATCTCGATTAAATTTGCCTGGGCTTGTGTTTCAGTGTCTCCTCCCCTAGCCAAGCTGTTCTCTTGAATCAGCTTTCTGCAGAGTAAGAAGAATGGTCATCACTTCAGAAGGAGTGAATAAAGCCGATGCTTCTTAGCAAAACCCTCCTGCCTGGCAACAACTGCCCAAGGTCATGCCATCTGCATCCCCTTGTTAGGCAGCAGCTGCTCTACTCACTCTGCAGAAACCCTTCTTCCTTCTGGATAGCAGCAATAGCTGATTTAATTATTGATGATGATGGGCAGAGGAGGAGGAGTTCTTCAGGCGAACTCACAGGCGCCACATGCCACAAATCCTAAAATAAAGTCCCTATTCTAAGGTTTCAAAATCATTCCTGTTCTTTTACAGGACACTGTAATTACTGTCCAACCAAGATGAGAAATATTGATAGACTCAGCTAGTTATTCAAGCAGCATGCTTGCACTACATCCAGTGCCACCTTTGAGCCTCTGTTACCTGTGCGAGTGTGAGGTACAGTGTAGTGTTATTTATCTTGAGATGTAGGTGTATGTTCTGGACGGGGAACGAGTGGATTCTGCTTGGGCTGCTGGGTCATTCAGAAAATCCCAGATGAGGATGGTGTCATCATGTGAGCTGCTGACAATCTGGAACTCATCAAACTGAAGTCGAAAGACTCTTCCAGAATGCTCCTAAATGCAAGTGGGAGACATAGCATGTTATAAATTTGCTGGCACATGGGATGGAGCAGGGAAGATGAACTCGGCCTTGGATTCTAGCATTACATGCATTTCTCAGTAAATCCACATGACACACTGTGCATAAGCATCACATTGTGTAAATTAAGTCCTCTTTCAGTAAAAAGGATCTGCTGTATCTTGGCTCACAGGAAGTTTACAGTTGCAATTATCCATTACTCCTTAAATCTTAAACATTGGACATGTACTGTGCAGAATAAACCAAGCTCCCTCTACCACACAATTCAGTCTGACAAGGCTGACAGGAACACTGTCTTCCTTGTCCCACGCTGAAACTCTTTCCCAAAACCACAGATTTCCAAATGCTGTAGGTTACAGGGGAAGAGATGAGAACCTTGCATTTGGCACCACTGCCACTGCTGTAAAGAAAAAGGTTTAATACTGGAGGACACTAAGAAGCCCGTTGCAAAGGCTGGTGACACAGTAATAACTTCTCTTAAGCTGTTCTAAAAATATGAACTAGAAAGGGCATACTTTATAGGCAGTTTGCATTCTGCTCTGAAGCTGACTGGAAATGGCACGACAATCTGGCAAGAGTTCAGACTGTAATTAACAGGAGGTAATGGCAAGACCCTGCCCGTTTTTCTTGGTGCTTACACTGCTCCTCGGTCAGAAGGGAACAGAAACCGTGCAACCAGGGTGAGCCTTACCTCTTCCATTAACACAAAATTCTCTTCAGTGCTCACACATTGTAAGGGGCTCAGAGTCAGGGAAAAAACATGTCTTAAAATACTTTAATATTGAAAACACAGTCTTCTTAAATATTTAGGCAAAAGATAATTCTTAGCTACCAAATGCCTCTGTCCTCTGGTACAGGACTACAAAAATACAGCTTGGTTTGCAAAGCACAACTGCTTTAAAGTGAATCTCTTTATCTCTAAAATTGACTGAAAATTCACACACAATATTCAGATTCTGTTTTTCAGACACATTTAAAAAAAAGGTCTAATCCTTGGAACTTTTCTGATCTCTTTACAATAATCTGAATTTGTCTTAAAAACACCTCATGGGCTTGTCTTCCCACCTATTCAAAACAGAAATGTTTTCCCAGAGTCTGCGTTGTAGACGTGAAATAAAGAAGGGTTTTGCTAAAGAATATCACTACAACAGTCAGATCTACTGAGGGACTGCTCATAGAGAGAGGTACTTCCAAAAACTGCTTCCAGAGCTCCCTTTCACTTCTCTCAGTCACTGTGGGCTATGTAATGTTGCCTTAGAAGTTCCACACACCTGCCCTTTGCTTTTACAGAAGCAGGAAGCACAATGCACACCCTAAGCTGAGGCCAAAAGGACCTGGACTCTTTAGCTTGTAAGGGAAGCTGAACTATGTGCTTATTTTGTGCCTCAAAAGCTTCTGTCAAATTCATGTGGCCACCGTTCCAGCTAACAGAAGACAAAACTGGAAGCGACCTGGCATGCAGCGAGCATTTGTTATCTGTGCACTTTCCTCCTACTGTTTGAAAATTGAACACGAGCAGCAGGAGACTCATGATGTTCATTGTGCAGCCAGGTTTAATTTTGGAGGCCGAGGGAAGAGAAAAAACACAAAACCAAACCATGGGTAAGTGGGTATAAGGACACCCTGTTGTCATAAAACTCCTAAAAGTGCCACAACAGCTTCCTCTGTCCCCCCCACCTCTTTTAGCCCCCTCCATTGCTATCAAATGGGGATTTATAAGTATCTGTGTGTTGAGATTCCTACAGTGTTTCCATCCCACCGCATCTGATTTATAATATAATTAGCTGGGGCACTTTGGCTGTCCACTGCTGGAAAATGCAGAGGAAATCACACCAGTTAAATTAAGTCTACAGGTTACTAGGCACACATTTGTCTCAGGCTAGAGCAGGAACACTACTAATACCAAGCTGATGTCTTAGACTCATGTGCTTATGGTTACAGAGTAGCTTCACAGTTTGGAACTGGGTGGCTGATGACAAAGGGTTTTTCTGGATTTCAGCCATGAAACAATTTGCAGTTCTACTCAGCTAACAAGCAGGTCTTTCAGAATAGTACCTGCAGGCATCCGAGGCTCTCACAGACTCTTTACTCGGCAGCTTATGCTTCAAATACACGATTGGAAAAGAGTTAGCATGGTTTAATGCTCTACTACCTGTCAGCTGAGTCACAGTAACTCTCACACTGCACCAAATGTGAGAGCTACAACAACAGTAGCAATTCAGGTGGTGGATGAGAGTGCAGAAGGTCAGCTAGCACAGCTCAGCTGGTGAGAGGCAGCCACACTTCTAGAGAATCAGATGGCCTCAGTATGATCTTGGTTTAGAGCACAGACAGCAGTCACATCTCACGGTAGGAAAAGGTCTAATGTACACTGACCCAAACATTTGTTTTCTAAAAAGGAAATATATTTAGTACTTCTTTTTCAAAGATAACTTGGTACTGGATTGAAATCTTCCTTTATCCCCAGCAACAGTACAAGTTTTTTGGGGTGACTGCGGAGGAATACTTATAAGAACCACCCCATGGCCTTGGCTGTACTGGCATTTTCCTCACAACTTTCCCACATTATTGTAAGACCAGTGCAGAGCCACTGTTAAGCATGACTGTGAAAGTTGTTAACACTCACACAATGACAATTTAAGCACATCATCTTCAGATCTGCCCTAAATACTGATGGACAGTATGAAAGTTGTAGTTGCTGTTTAAGGATGAGGCATTTAAGGATGAGGCAATTTCACTGTATGTTCTAGTCCTTACCTTCTTTTTCCTTAAACATACAAATGCCAGTTAAAAGCAATTCCAAAGGTGTTTTTGCCCGTGTTCCTCAAATTTGGAATGTAAATCTTTAACAAATTTTATGTCAAAATATCAGACAACTTACTGTTACAGCATCAGGTACACACAGGTTAAAGTAAACCCACTGCCACTCAGATTTCAAGAAGGACAAGTCTCGAAAATTAATTTCGCTGATAACTTCAAATCACAGAACAAAACTATTAAAAAGTGAGTGACAATTCCACAGGTTCCAACTTCTAATGCTTTATCGCTTGCAACATTAAAAATAACCCCAAAACACAGACACACAAAAAACCCAGACCCATAGAAATTTCTAGATCTTGCAGACAGAGCTAAGCTGACTTGAGTTTTTATGGCTCAAGACAGCCCTGATAAAGCACACTTTTCTGCTCCCGCCAACACCCCTTTCAAAAGCTCTTACCACAAGGGTTCGCAAGCAGAGGGTCCCCGCTGGAGCACGGGGGTCCAAAGCAGCCACGAGATCCCATACTTTAATTTTCCTAGTAGTGGAAAAATAGACAAAAATACAGCTCTGTTAGAGAGAAAACAGCAAGTGCTCACAGAAAAAAAAATAACATTAACCGTTAGTACATCTTAGCTAATACACCAGTTCAAGGAAAATTACAGCAATCCTTCTGCTCTTGAGAACCGGTTCTCGCATTTCCCCTTTGTAAAGCTTATAGAGCTTAATGGGAGAAAAAGAAAATACATTGTCAACAAAGTAAACCCCATAAAAAGCAGGTGGCAATAACTAACAGAAACATGTGGGAGTGCAGACACCTAGTCTGTAATGGCAAATGGTCCAGAAGATATAACCACAGATAGGAAAAATTGCTCTTCCCAGTGGTTCAGCCAGAAGAGGTTTCAGGCTGTGTCAGTCAGACATTCTTACAAAGTAAAGACCTGGACACATACATCAAATCACACTGACTTATTGCAGAAGAAGAAAAAAAGGTACGCTTTGTAACATGGTTCTGATTTACAGACAAGGTGACTAGTATTTACAAGGAAGATACAGGAAAGTGGGATGTGAAACACTGAGACAGACAGGAAGATGCAAGGTATTAACTGCACTGACAGCCTCACCCATCATATGCCCCACTGACTATCCTCTTGTTGTCAAAGCGTATGCATCTCACCAACTCTTCATGACCTTCCAATACTCGTAAACATGCCCCACACTCGATATCCCACAGCCTGGAAGAAAGAAAACAAAAGAAGTACTTAAAACAGTTATGAGGTTAGCCTACTTGCTTTCCAAGCTTTTGTCAGCTTTTTGACGTGACTTCCAGTTACCACGAATAAAAAAAGGTTATTTTCCTACAAGAACAGAAATTCTTTGACATGTATTGTCTAGAGGTGGTCCAACTGTGGATGAAATGTGCTCTGCTCATACAGGAATCTTAACAGCTGTATCTGCTGCATCTCCCTGACACACAGCTGAAAAGAAAGCAGTCACAAATGTTCTTAAATGCTTATTCAATTAGCATTCAAACTGTCTTGAACTTCACAGTAGTGAGAAATACAGGTGGAATCTCTAGGTGACACATCCCAAAGCAGCACAACTGCTGAGGGTTCAGGTCACTTTTCCTGACAGACAGATGGAAAGAAACAGAAACACCATCCCCACATATTTTACTCCTGAGGTTCCCAAAGAATAATCCAGATCCAGTGGATTTGTGCCCAAGGTTGGTAGATAATGACTCCAGCTGTCCTGTCATGACAAGCTGCTCTCACTTGGACAACAGAGGAATGGATAGAACTCTTTCACCACTGTAGAACTAAGAAAGAATGTGTCTGTGCACACAATTGAGGCCGATGAGGAGCACCAGGTGATTCTTCAACCTCTGAAGTTGATCTTTCAGGAATATGAAGATGAAGATCCTAATAATTTTCACATAAGAACCAGCACACCAGTCAAGGTCAGAGCAAGCAACTCCATGGCAAAGGTCAGCCAAAGGCACTCTGGCTGGTCAGAGAGCATTAAGTCTCCAAAGGACTGTAAACAGGATGGACAATGCCAGAAATGAACTGGTGCAGAAAGGTTTGAAAAGCAATCTTGTGCCAGGAACTTTAGTGCCATGTGTTTCCACTCCTTGCCATTAATCCTGAGATTGCCAGCAGCTCTGCGAGGCTGCAGCACACTAATTCAGGCCTGCATTTTCAGGCCCAGTTTGATGTTTTAGCTGAATCTGAATGTGCTCAGATGATTATGTCCCTAGCCATGTAGGGAATGAGCCTTCACGTACAAAAGACGTAACTACTATGTAAGAGGCAGAATTTCCTAACAGAATTGGTGTCAAGGGCATCTTCCAGATTTGATAACCTTCTCAAATTTCTACTTCTTTAAATAGCCAGAGGATGAAACAGTAAGGGAAGCACTCTTAAGGCTTAAGAACTAACTAAACCAATTTACTACAAAGTGTACACAGTCAAAACCACTACCCACTCTTCCTTCCTACAGCTTTGGGAGAATTTCTGGAAGTAGGAAAAGGAAACGTACAAGCCTTTAATTCACCTGAAGACCTGGCAGAGCTGGAAGATGTACAGAATGCAGGTGAGCCTGAATCCTCATCTGCTAGAGAGAATGCTGTTGTTTAAACAGTCTAGAATCAGAACCCCATGTGTGCACACACCGGAGGTTGAATACACACATGCAAATCAACCACTCAATTAAAAATTAACCCAAGGTGTTGTAGCCTGAGTCTATGTTCTTGTTCGAAATTATCTTTTTTTGCATTATCTTTTTCTATACCCTGTTTGTCTGTAGCAATTAAGAACTTTGACCCTAAAGACTAAGATACTGAAGTGGTTGGTTAAACTTGATGAACCAATTTCTACCAGATGGAAATCATCACAATGACAGCAATGCCTATGTAGTTGTGTCCTCTTACACTGGTGAAATATCTGGCCTACAACAAAATCTAAATGATTTTTATACATGACATCTCTCTACAGAAGTTACTGATTTCTCTGCCACTTCACATCTCCTTGTGTTTTCAGTTGTAAAACTAGAAACCACAATTACCTTTTGGGAAAAGTTTCCCTGAAACTGAGGAACATCAAACTTCAAATTCTGTATCAGGAGGCAGCCTCTTTAAAGGCCAACACACAACATCTGGCATTTTACAGTAGACTAAAATCAAACATACAAAGCACAAAGCCACCCACAAAGATGACTTGGTAACCTGTCCTTTCTTCATCACCCTTCCACTGACTTGTGCCCCTTGCTAATGGCTGGGAAAAAACGATGTGACCAGGTAAGTCTTGTGCCTTACCCACACAGCGGCCAAACATGACTTCCATTAAGATTCACAGCCAACATTCCTGAAATTCTAGCACAATTTATCTGTCAACTAGGGATTTTGTCCAATGTAAGCATAAAAGTAACCATTCCTTTTTAGCGTTATCACTATCTTGACATCTATTTTTATTAGCACTGCCAAGTCATATTTCAGATCCTTCCCTAACTGCTGTAACATTTAACTATTTCTTACTCTAACACTGAGATCAAGCTTCGTGGTACAATTGCAGGACTTCTCACCATGTGTAAGGGGTGCTACTTGTACATGATGCCTGTAATTCTTCTTCCCTGATATAGAGACAGAAATTCCAGCTCTCTCGGTCATGCTTTCAGACAGCCCTATGCTAAAACCTGGTATAGTGACCTGGTGATGTCAACCAAAGGACAACCATTTTTGCACAGAATGCAGAGATGGAAGAGGCAAGCAAAGTCCACAGACAAACAGCAGCATGAATCATTCTCACTGAGGAGAGCTTATTACTGACATGCAGAGTGAAGGGTTCTGCTTACACTCTCCAGTTTTCAGGTTTTATCAGAAGGAAGACAATTATTTAAAGCAATTATAAAGACAAAATGGGGGTTGATCTTACTCCTGTTTGCACAACAGAGTCATTTCCTTACATCACTTAAACTACTATTCAAGCTCGCTCCATATGCCCCGAGATTAGTGAGACATCCCTCTGCCAGCAGCTGAGGATGTACAGAGAAACCCTGACTCATGATACCAGAAGGAGTTAAATCTCAGACTGCAACCAAGGCAGCTGGAGAAGTGCAAAGGCAGTAAACTTAACTTCAGCCTCTAAACCAGCTGTTCCAAACTTAACCAGGTGCCAAGTACCACAAGAGGAGTTTGGCGAGAGCCCAGCAGGATTTCTGCAGAGGATTAAATGCCTCTTACTGCAAATCTGACCCCTTTAACTAGACACATAGCCCAATTAAAATATTGCAAGAGGACATCATAGAAAGAGGTACTTGCCAGCTCCTTCATACACCAGAATTGTCAGAGCAATGCAACCTGTTGATTAGTATGGGACTCTTGAGATACAGAGGATGAAAGACAACACAGTAAACAGGCTTCTAATATCTCCTTCCAGTAGCTCCCAATGTTCTATAGCAAAGAAAGCATTTTTCAAAGACGACAAGTGTACAGAGCGCTTCAGTTACCTAACCTCTGCACATCCCAGGGAATCAGAGACAACGTGCTGGCACAGAACTCTGCAATGGGGAGTGTGTCTCTCACCTGATAGTATTATCTGAAGAGCCGCTCACTACTAGCCTGTCTCTGTACTGCAGACATGCAATGCCTCGTTTGTGGCCATTTAAGGTGCGCACAAATTCGCAGGTACTAGTGTTCCATACCTGTGACAGGAAGGAGGGAGGGAACCACACAGAGACAAAATTATTAAGAAGAGACTAACAAAAGCTGGTATCTGTATGATATACAGATGCATCCAGATGCTCTTAATTGAAGATGCTATCATTAAGAGTGGGAAGATTACCGCTCCAGTGACTTGTGATCATATTCTGCAACTGTTAGCATCTTGGGTCACTGTACACAGAAGATTTTTGCCACACCATGTAAGAATTAGCTTCTGAAATCAGCCTTTAGCATTCCTGGGCTATGATTTAGTCTACACAGGATCTTGATTTTCCTCAGTTTTATGGATGCAGATTTGGATCACAGCAGTAACATTTAAGAGACTCCTATCCACTCACCTTCACTTTTGCCCCCATGCTGCCCTCTGACAACTGTTCGAGTGACATGCTGAAACAGATCATGGAAGTGGTCAAGTTGAAAAAGAACACAGAAAAAAAAAAAGTCCTTTTTCAACTGCATCTGTAGCTAGATCTCATTTGCCATCCAGCTCTGTAAACAAGTTGTGCAAGCTCAACAGAGGAGGGACAAGTAGAAATAAGCAGCAGCAAGAACACTGCTTCTAAAGGAACATCTGTGCGCTAACTGCCAAGGACCATCTTCCCTCTCTGGTCATCTCGGTTATTAAATACCCCAGGGCTGCAAATAAAAAGCCTCTGAAACACCTCACCTTTATAGTTCTGTCACCTGATGCTGATACAATGTACTTGTCATCAAAGTCCACAACGTTGACAGCAGCTCGGTGCCCTACTAGCACCCTCCTCAGGGTGATGTCTGTTGGTGAAGCCATGTCCCACACAGCAATGGAACGGTCTTTGGAACATGTCACCATCATGCCGTTATTGAAGCGGAGGTGCAGTACTGCTTCGCAGTGGTGAATCAGTGTGTTCAGCATCTCACCTGCATTCACGTCCCACACCCTGTAGGTCCAAATTTCAAACCAGAGAGAAGAGAGTTAAAAAACTGTACAGTGGATTTTCTGCAGAGCAAGAGAGGAACAAAGAGAGGTAACTGACTCTCTAGCAATATTAGAGAAGCTAATATAACACCACAAGTTATATCTATATCTATTAAATTGTTCATTAAAAGATGTATTATATAAACCTGTTGACTATGCATACACTGAGACAGTCCAGCAGCCAAAAATCCTGCAATGCAATTAACACCATAAAAATAAACCAGCCAGGAAAGAAGCATTCTTTAATTAAGGGAATTTAGTGCTGAGGAAAGGTATGAGATTGACGGCCTTAAAGACCTGGTTGTATAAGCCCACAACACACTTCATTTCCAGTCAATGAGCACTTAATCATAACCTGTGGAGAAGCAAGTTCAGTGACAGGTTTAATTTTTGACCTCTTTCTCAAGACTATCAACTCAAGGCACAATTTATAGAGAAGCAGAAGACAAGATAATGCTTTTCAAAAATATATAAGCAATTGCCACAAGTTGCACCATGAACTGCATTTACCCTGCAGTGCATCTGCTACACAGCTACACTCCAGGAATGTGCTGAATACCCAAATTAAGACAGAGCATTTATGTCAACTTAATGTTATTAGAACCAACTGTTCCAGCAGAAAGATAATTTAAGATGAAAATTAGGAAAAGGCTTCATACAAAACTTCCAGGAACTGAAATGAAGATTTTAAGTCTTAAAAATGTTTTTTTTTGGGCTATTCTGTTGGCAAACTTCTTTTTCCCTCCATAAGGATTTCTCTTGGCACTATCACACCTGTATCCCAGATATACTATGTGAGAGCTGAAAATGGCTGTATCATCAGGCATGTCGGACATTGCAGAAGTTTTCTTTGCCAATAAGGCAAGCAGTAAGAGAATCTAAGATGTGAGAAAGACTTTCAATGTCTTATTTTATAGCTTATGGAGGCTGAAGTGCATAAACTTACGGTCTATAAATGAGAATGAATAGTACATTCCAATTACAAAATGCAAAGAAGAAAACCTGACAGAATAAAGACCTGAGCTGTTAACATATGAGCAGTTTGCAGACAGGGTTGCCAAACCGAACAGGAGCTGGAGACCTACTGACTTCTTTGGACAAGTGCATCCCTGAGATCTCAGAAGCATTAAGAGCCCATCTGTACCGTCTATTGGATGAAGCCCCTCTTCCTGAGGAGACCAGAGGATAAAAGTGATGCATCCTATGTGCCTCTGGGTTCTGCACAAACATTTACAGATACAGTGGGAAACAAAAGTATTTCTGGGCAAGTAGCCAGGCTGCAATTCGGCCTGCCTGGCCTGACATGGAAGATGATAGTGCTTGTTACAGAAATCAGCCTCTCCGTTGTGATCTGCTCAGTACAGTGCAGTTCTCACATCGTCTCCAGGCAGGCAGAATTGCTGAAATTCTTGATTCCTACCAACGACAGGACCCCAAAATCTAGCAGCACCACAAGACCACATGCATCACATGTCAGGAACTGACTGTAATCTTTATTAGCTTAACAGTGGTAGTTTACACACGTGCACAGTGATAACCATAAAGAGCTTTCAGTTAATAGCTTCAGAGAAGGCCACTGACACAGCTTTTTGTTGCCTGTAACTTCACTTTATGGGCATTGTTTTTACTCTGACAAGAAGAAAATATATAACATAACAACATAGAGAAGACAGACCTGCTCCTTCACATTTAAGTTCATATTGCAATTCACTAACTCAGATGTATCTGCATTTACACTACAGGTCTTAGACTGTCTGGGATTCTGTAATATGTCTAATGGACTTTACATCTCCACAACACACACCACAAGTGCTGACTTGCGGTGTCCACCCTTTGGCTGGAGAGTGGAAGGAAAGCAAGGTTAGAACAACTGAACAAAACCAAACATCATGCTAAATTTAATTAAGAGTCACAGGAGATCTGGTCATACATCTTTTGTTAAAATTACGTGACTGTGAATGACTAAACCTTCAAACCTGCTTTGAAAACTTCAACCAACTTTTAAAAAGTTATTCTCTGGGAGAAGTTAAAACATTCTCAGGGAGCATCAAAACATACAAAATCTTGGTGAAAAGCCAGATGGCCTTCCTAACTTATCTTGACCTTGACTGACCTTTGCTTAGGCTTTCATTTCCCCTTGACAGCCATTTGCATGGCCATCTGATAAGGCACAGTACACTCCTGAACACATATGCTGAACTACCTCATGGAACTAACTGAAGAGCACACATTTAAGAAAAGATCATTTCAGCAGCTTGCAAGGCTAAAATCTTAGAGGCAAACAGAATCATGAGCACACACCTGACTGTTGAGTCTGAAGATCCAGTAATGATCACCCGTTCATCGTACTGGAGACACAGGACAGAACCCGTGTGGCCAGTGAGAATTCGCTTGCATTCCAATGTATTCTTATCCCAGATCTAAGATAGCAAACATTCAAAACCAGACAGCTCAGTAAGATTTTCATCTTTCAGCACTTACTGGTTTGACTAGTATACTTTTCACTACAACACATCATCCATAGTGCAGTATAAAACATCTTTAGTGGCATCAGTAGAATCTTCTACAAGGCTCTTTGGTGCAATACATTAACATCTTTGATATTACTGTCTTTACTTTGAATATTGGTTCTACCCTTCTCATCAAGGTACAAGGCACAGTAATTACACAGTCTGTAATTACTGATGGGCAAAAACTCTGCTAGGGAAGTCTGTTTGTAAGAAAACAGGGTCTCTCTTGCCAGATAAAAGAGGCATAAGATGCTGTGCAGGTGCCAGGTGAAGGAAGAAGGATAGGTTACTAACAAGAGACTGGGCAGGTGCCATTGAAATTAGGACACTATTATTTATGGCATAGGCACTACATTCTGAAGCATTCTCACCTTGATAGTATTGTCCCGTAGGCCACTTACTATCTTCTGATCATCATACTGTAAACAATAAACCCCTTTGCTTGTCTCGCTTCTGCAGTGGATCCTCTGTAAACTGTGCCTTCCACAACGCCAGTTCGACTCTATTGTCTTGAGAGACAGGAAACAGAGTACAAAATAAAGCATGGAACTATCACTCCTTTTTCTGTTTGTTTGAGAAGACAGTAGATACTTTTCTTTATGTTTTTTTCTGCAGTCAGGCCCATATACTGGCATAACCACTTTCTAAACTGCTTTTTAACACATGTAAGAAAACCAGTTAAATGGACAAAAGCCTAGAAAACGTATTGTGGCTGAACTCATCTGTGTTACCTGGAATGGTGAGAGAGAAGTGACCAAAAACCTTTTTTCTGTCTCCAGCCTTTAAGCCCTAGTGACTCAACAGCTAAATAACTGAAAAGAAAGTCTCAGTTGAGCTGCAGCTAAGCACTTGTACAAATTTGTCACAACAGCACCTGAGCACCGCTCTTGCATTAGGAAAATACCAGAACATGGCATTTTGCTCACACTAGATATAAGGCAACCATGCTCAATTTCTCCCTGTAACATCTTTGTAGGTCTCATCCACACCAGCTGGAGCAAAGTACTGTGGAACAGAGAAAAGCAAGATGGCATGGTGCCGCTCCAGCATCTGATCTGCAAGGGGTAGAAACTCCCTCTGCAAACAGCTCACTCAATAACCCAACTCATCCCCTGTTTAAAGGAGTAATGAAGCCTGGGACTTTATGTAACTATCCCAGATCTACAAACTCCAGACAAACAAAGACACAACAGATTTAATGAGGTATTTCATTAGAATGACATATTCTCAGAATTTCTGCATCACAAATAAATCAGCAAGATTTAAAAATAAATTAAAAATCCAACCAAACACACCACATCTGGAAGCTGTTTCTTACCTCTATGTCCTGTATAATTTTGGGGTAAAGTGCTCTGTAGAATGAGTTGGGTGGTGCAGTTCCATCAGGAGGTTTATTTTTAAATAGATATTGTCCCCTAGAAGACAAAGCACATCCCCCAGTGAACACAAAACATGTTTCAGCATTTTGGAGAAAGGTCCTCTTGGCATTTTACAAATGGGTAGCCACTGTTTAAGAGCACAGACTGATATTCAAACTTAATTTACTCAGTAAGACGGGGTGGTTCATTGTTTGCCCTGCAACATGTCAGCGTTATATTTTGACATTGCAATACTCATGAAAAATCTGAGCCTAGCCACTCAGGGAAGGGAAATATATTATTTATTATGGACATGAGCCCATCCAACTCAATAGCAGGTGAGAACAGCTCGTGCCTGCAATACACATATCCATATCAGGGGTCACCTTTAAAATACAGCGGACAAAGAACATGAAAGAAGCCAAGGAATCCTCAAACTCACCATGCATTCATAGCTTTTACCTACATTAGCAGGAACAGTATCAGTTTTGGTACACGGGCATTTTACTGCCAGTCTACTACATTTCAGTATGCAACACTTCATCTGCAGTGCTTCCCTCATTTCAACACTGATTTGGAATACTCATATCCCAAGCTAGATTTTTGCTACCAAAAAAATTCTGTAAACGGCAATCACTACCTGCTGTGTAAAAAACTTTAATTCCTCATCCTGAAGTTAAGAAGCCACCAAACACGGTGTGGAAGCTAGTAAACCCCACCATGGGCGTACTAACTGCTGTTCTGCCTGGCAACATGCCTCACAAAATGGAGAGAGGCACAAATGCCTCCGAGTGTAATCCTGGCATCAGAGGCACAGAGTTTACACTGGGCCAGCTCTCCACTTCTCCCTCCCTTGCTCCATTATGGCATAATTAATTGTTCAATACTTCTTGCGCATTTCTTTCTTGTCCTTTCCATACCGTAGAACTCAAAACTCATTTGAGACACTGTACATTAGCTGCCCCGACATACTTGAACTGGGGAACTCACAACAATGAACCAAATATTTTCTGTTATAATGCAGTTGCAAACTATAGAACTGAATAAATTAAAAACCAAATGCTCAAGAAAAGAACTTCTGATAATTCTTTACATAAAGTATCTTATATATGACTCGAGAGAATGGTACTTTCCACTTTGGACAGAGCAGTCATCTGAGTCTTCAAATACAGTGACCAGCTGCCACACATATGGGGCCTAACACTAATTAGATGGTTGTGTATTTACTGTGATCCAGTCTGGAACTTATTGGTCCAGGGAGACAAAAAATGCTTTGGAGATACACAGAACACCTAGGACACATCCTGGAAGACCTGAGCTGGTCTACAATAATATGTATACAAGCTTATGTGCCTGAAAACATGTCTATCCTTTCCAACTTTATTAGCTAATCTTAATACAAGGTCTTGTTGCTGCCTATAAACCCTGCCTCACAACCTGTAGAGTCATTTGTTTACAGTACAGCTAAAGGATTGCTCGGAATTTCCATGGCACCCCAGCGACCACTGCACTGTGGCTCTGGGATGAAAGGGACTATTGTCCACAGGTTTTGATGACTGGCCAATTCAATCAGGTATTCAGATGGACACAATCATGCCTAGATTTTGGACTTCTGTTTTATATTTCTCTAAATCTCTGTAACCCTTACTGCTCCCTGACAAGCTGTCAGTGAAGGCCACCATGCTGCAGAACTGGTGGTTTCTGTTGCAAATCACAAGCTGCAAATACTGAAATCAGGCAGCCCGTGTGCAAAGTGAGAAGCTGTAAGCAAATAAGACCAGTCATCTAGCATTCTGAACTGTCCAGTTAGTCAGCTCCTAGTGCTATGTACAGTGTTAGCACTGATTACAAGGTATAAAAGGTCGTGTGACAGAGATGCAATTATACTGGATATTTCTTGTCTGCTTCTCGAACACCACACCATGCTTGGAGTTACACCTTCTAGAGCTAATCACAGGGCAACCTGAAAGACAGAGCACAACTTGCTCCTGTTCTGTGAAAGCAACCTCCAGGACATGGTGTAAACCTGAAGAAGAGGAGCAGTAATAGGGTGTGACTGTCCTCTGAGATAAGAAGCAGGATTGTGCAACTGTCTTTTAGAAACATCATATGTCTGTACTAGTAACTGGTGCTAATGTTATTTTTAAAATCTTGAGGGACCATCCAACTCAACTTTGACATCTCAGCAGCTCTAGAACACACTGTCAATCAGACCACAAGGTGACAAGCAACATGTAACACTGATCAATCCAGAATATACCATGTCAGACTGTGACCTGACCTAATTTCTTCTCACAGGCTATTCTCATGACTTGGCAAGAGAAGCATGATCTTTGGAGAAGCTCAAAGGTGGACACATAAATGGCTGGAAAGCACAGTTCACCAAATGAGCACTGTTAACGGGATGGCAACTGGGACCTTGCATGGAGTCTATTCTAGATGTGTCATTACCGAACATTTTCATTAAAGACAAAGTATAGAAGAGGGAGTGCATTTATTACCTGGCCAATGATATTAAAGCTGGGAGAAGCTACAAGCACTTTGGAGGACAAGATTGATTTCGTAATGCTCCTGACAAAATGGAGATATACCAAACAATAAATAGAATCTAATTCAATAAGGACAAGCGCCAAGTTCACCACTGAGGAACAACATGAGCATGCAAGATGAGGAATAATGGCTAAGTAGAACTGCCACAGAAAGGGTAACTGATTTTATAACAGTGTTATTTCACTGTTAAAAAATAAAAAGCACACGTTCCACTGGAAAGCATTAAATGGAGGGTCCTCCATAAGACATGGGGAGCAATGCTTCTCACACGATCAAACCCTGGTGATGCTTTGGCAGAAGACACCATCCACCAAGGAGCAGAATAACTGGGGAGGGTCTAAACTGAAAAAACCAAGAATGGCAAGAAGACAAGGCAACACAGGATTACAGTTGGTCAGTGCATCCACAATCCAGGAAACATGATCATCTTCCAACATGGAAAAGATTACTGCCAAAAGGAGAATGAGAAACTGCCCTGTTTGCATAGGCTAAATACGATATGCCAAACTGTAGCTAGGAATACAGCCTAGATTTAAGGAAAACCTTTCTAACACTGAATTCAGTGAAACAGTGGATTTCCTTGCTTCATCAAGGCTTAGGGAATCTCCATCAGTGAAGATTCTTAAGAACAAGTTAGACAAATATCTGGGATGACTTAGGAGAAACCCGGCTGTGCCTTTGGGAAACATGAGAAACTAAAGAACCTCTCAAGGTCCTCTTCAGACTTAGTGGGATCTGAACAAGGCAGAGGTAAAATAGAAGTCCTGGAGAGAACAAGATACTATAAGGAATGCAGAAGTTACCACTGCCATGCTTGTGTTCATTTTACACTCTTGATAAACATTACACTATTGGAAGCAGATCAAAATAGTATTTATTTTTAAAGGATGTTTCATAATCCTGATTTACTTGACTTTACTGCCTGAGACAAACAGTATAACAAAATTAACCATAAAAAAAGGAGTCTTTTGCTTGCAACTTGGTATCTTTTTCTTTTTAATAGCAACCAAAATGCCTGAGCTGTCACTTTTATCTTGTTTATGAAATATTCATACCCAGCTTCCTTTCTGCCAACATCCTAGGGACACCCTTGGAAAAGAAAATTATGTATTAAAGGACGTACCCCTGAGAGGGAAAGTTCTAATGAAATGTTAACAGAGCAGCTTCAAACTTGAGTGAGACCCACATTGTAGTAAGGCTATTCCAGATGATTATTAACTAATCTATCTGCATTTCTAAAGTCCCCTATTCTCCATGGTACCTACCCTCAGCTTCCAGTTTGAAAATTAAACAGATATCTAATAGTGAAAATCTGCTGAGGAAAACAAACAGACATATCAGGAAAAAACTAATTCATAGCACATGCTGCACCACTGCCACCCCTAAAAAAAGCTCTTCTGCTCTGAACTGCTGACCAGTTTAGTGTTCCCCTGGGGTGTACACAGCTTAATTTGAACCAAATGACAGCTGGGAGTAAAAACCTCAGTCTGTATTTGACACTTGTCACAGTGGGAGAAGAGCATAATCAGATAAGGAAAGTGAGGAAAAAGCCCCCACATTGCCTGCATAGCCAAATGCTGCCCTAACCCCCAGATTTTGATTTAAGAAACTATCAGGTTTGGAACCAACATGATGTTTCAGGGTGCTAAATAACCCTCTTCAAACACGGTTTGAAACACAGCAGCTACTGCCCTGAATGGTGACAAAAGAGGTGAAGATGCAGTTTCCTCACCATCCTCTCCTCTCTGACAAGCCCCTCCACAGGGAGTCTGTCCGGACCATTCTCTCAATGAGCTTCTTCCACAGCATGCCATCTGATGTCACCCGGTACCACTCTTTGCACACCAGCTCAGCAGCACACAACGATTTGGCATCCAGGTATGACAGAATGTTCTCAGCAATGTGATCCAATCCCCGAGCTGGGGGAGAAAAAAAACATAAAGAAGAATATTATTTGCTGGGGAGACATGGAGTTTAAACCCACCCCCTTTGCTAGTACAAAGATACCCTCTCTTTCCATCTCCAATTCTGCATGTGGAGCTGGACTAAATGCACATAAGAGCATTTCCAGATAAGTTCAGGAGTGAACAGTGTTCTCCAACTTCCTTTGGATATAACACAACAAGTCATTAAAAATAATAAAGAATCCAAGAAGTCATTCCAATCTATTTCGATGGGTTTTAGCACTAGGGGGATATTCTATGGATGGCATTTCCAACTCAGCGACGCAGCCCCCAAAATCTCTCTATATTAGGAACATTTCTCATCTCACTGCTACAGCTGTTCTCATGTTGCAACCGCTCAAAAGCTGTTTTTGCTAAAGCAGTAGCTTTTAAACGTAATGAAGAAAAAAATATATATTCCCAATGTGTGCCCTGAAGGGTAGTGGTACCTTTAGACATGGGGGAGGGAGAGATATGCAGATATACAGGGAAGTCGAGAGAGAAGGAGAGGCTGTGTAAGCAGAAAGTGAAGCAGGTTTGTCAGTTGCATTTGGTTCAGTGGGTGGAAGGAAAATATGCACCAAAATGGTATAATTTTCAAATATTTTCCGGTGTGAATTCCAGGATTGGCTTTGTTTTAACATGGCTGGAGTGACATGTAAAGCAATTGCCTCGTTAGCACCAACCAGCCTGATGCAATGTCTGTGAAGCTGGGGGACAGGGAAGGTTATCCTGTTTCTTAACTGGACGGATGCATCCAGTAAAAATGTGCTCTTACCCGCTCAAATTCAATCACTAGCAAGACTTTAAAAAAATAAGATGCCTTTTAAATGAAATGTTGCATAAACCACAGTTTCTCTTGGAGGCCGTTTAAGTCACGAGTGACACCCATCATCAAGAGATGACCTCAATTCACAGGTCAAATTTCAGAGGCTTTGTAAAAGTTGTAGCTTAGACCCCATCATCCCCCAGGCATAATGTCCAGACCAACCAAAAAAGAAGCATGGCAGATTGGCATTACATGCATCTTCCCTCTAATTCACATTTGAGACAGAGTTAAAGAAGTCTTTTCTTGTTTTCAGAACAACAGCCTCAAAGACCAGGCCCTGCTTGTGACATGGAAAGAAAAAGCAGCAAGTACGTTTTTACAGTCATACGGCCATACTTCTGCAAACCCAAATTGGGTGCAATCAGCTGATTCTGATTAGAGTTTATGAAACACAAAAGACCCAACCTTTGTTGACGGTAACTGAAAGATCACAAAATCATCTTCCAATGCATGAAAATGAGAAAATTCAGCATGCCTCCTCCTGCTCCTCTCAAACATCCTAAATTAATAATACACTTTGGATGAGACATTCAGCCCAGTATTTTATGCTTCCATTCATAAGGAGAAAAAGCACGTGAATGATACCATGCACAACCACAGAGTGCAGAAAGAGGTCTGACATTTCTTATCTTTATAGATGCAAAATTAGATGTCAACCTGCAAAATAAAAGCATCAGCAGCCTTTATTATGCATTTAATCTGAAAAGATATATACAGCCACTATATAAAATTCGTTGAAAAAAGGAAAAGTCCTTGTAAATTTAGATTGGCTCTACAGCAATTCGTGGAAAGAGAGATACAAAGTTTTAGTGAATGTGAACTGGAATTTGCAGGAATTCCACAATTTGGTGGGGTAGCCATGGACAGCGTGTCCCCCCAGCTTCCCCACACTGACACCTGCAGCTCTGAGCTCTCTCCACTGGGTGCAAATGGCATATTTCTTCCTTCCATCTGTGTTGCTTCCAGAGGGCCCACAGACGTTTATAGATGCAACAGGGCATTTACAAATACCTGTCTGTGTAGTATGTATACTGGTGGCTTTATGTCAGCAACATCAGAGCAAGGAATTGTTTTACACAGGGACCAATCTGTGGCTTTGGGAAGCAGGGCTACATTGCTGGAACTGTACATGGTAATCTTCACCCACAAGTCTGCCTCTGCCCCACCTGCCTTTCCTGGATCATCAATAGTTGCACTTTAGATCTTACTGCAATGAGGTGTGGTAACTACTTTCATGACCATAAATAAACCCTTGCCATTGATGCAAGACCGTTTGCAGAGAAGGAAAACTAATGCTTTGGCCTCTCCTCCTCACATTTATAAATGGATGGGCAGAGCTACTTTGGCCTGGCTGCAAACTCAATTTTATTATTTTGTTTCTGAGGAAGAGCACAACTCTTTGAGACTTACATCTAACAAAGCACTGCTTCCTTTCTCTGCTCACAGAAGTTTTTGCTAAATCGATATGAAACACAATTAGCCCTTCAGTCCTCCATGTTAAGAAGGATGTTTCAGCTATTTCACACATGAAACCCTTATAAAAATGACTTTCCTCATAAAAAATGTTAAACAGCTTGGAAATGCTAAGCAGAGATCTTATTTTTCATAAACAGAACACAGTTTGTTAAGTACGCAGTTAAGTTGTATTTTACAAACCACCTTAATTCTGTTCAAAGTATTGGGAAAATAATCTGAATCAATTTTATTTTGTATTAGTAACATGCACTCATGATCTAAAACTACCTTTAATTCTGGTCATTCTTTGGGACAGTGCTAGGAGGACAGAGACAAGATGCCTCATGATTTTGAAGTAGCTTCATTGCTTTACTCACTCAAGGGGGAGAGCAGAAAAGAGAATGAAGGAATAAAACTGAAACCAGAATTCTGAATGCTTGAGATAGTCAGAAAGCTAAAAAAAAAAATAGTTAAAGTATATAGCTTTTTTTATTATGTCACTTAATTTAAGATTTTAGGTTCATCACTCTTTCTTAGGCAATTTCTTACCTTTCCCTTTCCCCTGCCTGTACCCAGGACATCCTGCAAAGACTGCAGAGTCTGTACCAGTGTAATTCCTTCCCATTAATTTTCTCCCTTAGAGCTATATTCACTAGGACATTACCACTTTCAAATATGCAAATTGATGCACATACATTATTTAAGCACACAGTTCCCACAGCTATTCAAATACTCACATATTAGCTGCCTGATTCCTGTCTGTTCTGCATTCTGAGATAGCAAAATTAGCTGCTTCCTGGGCAAGTGTGAACACACTACTAACAAATATGGCTACAAATATGGAAATTTTGAATGCCTCTGAAAACATTGACAACATTTGCCTATATCTTTCAGAACAAGGCCTGTAGGCTGACATTAAGCAAGGACAAATGAATGTGTTGGCTTGCTTTGATGGAGTTTTGTGAAGAAAGACCTGGAAAAACTGTGTATGTAACTATATGTATGCTTCCACTTTAAAAGCGGGGAAACCACTGCACTTTCAAAATCCCCTCTATTTTTCTGAAACAGAACAAATCCACAAGTTATAATGCTGCTCTAAGTACATAAGATTATTGCCTTTGGACTACTAAAAACTAACATAAAGCAGGTACTTAGCATAACTAAGATTTTTCTTAATGCCAGAACAGCCATTTGATTACTGGGCACAATGAGCTTAAAAACGCAGTGAGTCTATTTAGCCTCATAGCAAAACTCCTGTGGTGCCTTTATGCTTTGTACCAATTCACAGCTAAACATGCTTTTTTTCTGCCCTTTAACCCTAGAACTTAATGTTGAAAAATCCCTTTCTTCTGAAGAATGATCAAACAACTGAAGAATGATCAAACAAATTGTTGAAATTAAGCAGTTTTCCAAACATATTCACGGAACAGACTTTTGGCAAGAAACTTCGCCTCAACTGGCTACTAAGGGAACCTATAGCACTTTTTGCTCAGGTCCATCTCAAACTAATGCTAATCCATTAATTACCTATCTACAGAGGTACCTTCTAATGGTCTGGAAAAAAATCAAAAAAGACCAAAGGAACCAGGAACTTCTGTCTGGTTCTGAAACTTTATTGCTCTATGCATTTTATCTCCCATTGTCCCAGTTTTCCCAGCTATCAGACAGGGCCAGTACAAAACTGCACATATACTACTTCATGTTTGCATTCTGTGAGACACACCCAATGCCACATCTGAGAACAGCTGGGATACTATTCTTGAAGGAAAGCACTACAAAAGTACAAATATAGAACATTTCCATCCTTTAAACTTACGCCCTCCATTCTTTATTAGCAATAAACACATAACCAAAGCGATGGCTTCAAGAAGGTATTTTACTCTCTTTACTAGTAAAGAGAGACAAAAATATCCAAGTAAGAAAAGGGAAAACCTCAGCTAAGAAAGAGTGGCAGGTTTAATTTAAAAAAATGTCATTATTCATGCACTGTTGTGAGCATGAGTACAACCACCTGCCCTGTGGCTTCAGTGACTACCCTTAAAATAAATGTATCAGCTACTGTTTACTCCGAGCCCGTTTACTCACCGTGGTGGTGTTAGATCATGCCTTATAAGATGGTAGGAATACCAAATAAAATATTATTACATTTCATACTGGTATAGAGCTTTTCATTCAATAGCTATCTCCTATTTTGCAAACTGACCCTAAACAGACCTCTTCAGCAGGGTAGGCCAGAATGGAACAGTTCTGTGAAAGAGAAGATGGAGGAGCAAGCTCCCTCTGCCTGCAGAAATACCTGGCAGTGCGGTGATGAAGTCCCGCTGTAGCATGGGTTTGAGGTATGAGTTTATATGTCCATGCTGGTAGTGACACATCTGGGAGATGAGGTGCTCCACAAACTCCACCTGGTCAGACTCGGACCACTGCTCAAAATACTTGACGCAGAGTTCCTTCTCCTTCTCATAGCTTGCAGACAGTTTTCTTTGCTTGGGCACGATCATACTGGAAGTGCCATTGGCAAGTTTTGTCTGTAAACAGGAAGGAGAGAAACAACCCAAATCACACATATGAAAAGCAGCTCAAGCGGTTTTCTAATTTCTTTAGGGGGAAGAAAATAGAAGGAAAAAAGCACTCTGATACATGAAGTTGGCTGAGACTACATATCCCATTTGGGGCTGTCAGTCGGAGCGCAGCCACTATGAGCTGTAACCCTGCAGGACAATACAAGGGCTGCACACCAGGGACTCTGGTTAGATGGGAAACCTTGAGTGGCAATTTAACACAAACACAATTTTATTTACATTGTGCAGACAGTAAAATGCATTTGGATTTCTAATCTACAGTTAGCAGTTACTTTAATGCACCAACAAAAGACTGCATTTGTATTCTTTTTTTCCTGAAGAACAGACTGCTGCTGAAATTCATAGGGAATGCATGAAATGGGTGAGAAAAGAAGAGAAAAGTACTTCTTTTGAGTATAAAATTATACCTTGAGAGCAAAGCCAGCTAAACCCCACCCTGGTATTTGGTACACACTCCTTTCACAGAATAGAAGATTTTCAACTTTCTGAGCACTGTTAATATCTTGTCAGAAGGACTTGGATCAAAGAAGATTTTCAGGGACAAAACAAACCACTGACATTTCAATTTACTACTCAATAGGAAGATATAATTTCTGCTTTCTAAACAATTTAACTGGAAGAAAAGTGCACATTTTGCATTGCAAGGGTATCCTTTGTCCAAGTAAGATTAACTGTTTGCTCAGAAATCGCTTTTCTCTGTACTCGTAAAATAGTTTGTATTAAATGCTGAAAACGTGTGATTTTGTCTCTTTCATTGCAATGGTTTAACAGCAGACAGCACTATAGTAACAGTCAATATTATTACATGGGGTTTATTTATAAAATACATTTAGAGGTTCTCCATTATCAAATAATTAACACCAAATTATAGATATTAGAATACACAAAACATATCTGTACTACGACGATAAATCCAGTCATAAACCTCACCAGGAGTCTTCCAGTAACTTTTAGGGAAAAGATGAGTACCCAAATCTCTCTGCAAGTCTATCTAATGATGTAGAAGGAATGCATGGATTAACTGATTTTACACAAAATAAAAAACAACAAAAATGCCTGTTTTTCAGCAAGTGCCAAAACAGCAGGTTATTTAAAGACCACAAAATCTAGTTATCAAAACTGGGGTTGGAATGCAGGAATTTCTCATTTCTCAGGGATAAATAATTCCTACATTTGAATACCCCACAACCCCAACAGCAATCCTTGGTTTGGTATGCCAAAAAACTCATACTTTGAAAATCTACTCAACTAATCACAATGCACATTTCATTTCCTAGAGAAAATCCATCTAAATACTCTTTTCAGCATTTTCAGAGGCTGGAAATTTTCCTCTGATAAAAAAGACAACAATTAGCTGTGACTTTTAACAAGCAGTTTCTTTTATTTCTGAATTATGGTTTTACTTAAGTTTCTTTGAGAACATAGAAGATGGAGATTACACCATCACAGTTCAATTCTGTAGCTCAATGTTTTCAACTTTACTTTCATCCCCACTCCTACCCATGAATTTCTGTGTGTGTTCAGTAAGATCATGCAAGTCAAGGGCTATGACTGAGCTACACTTTCCTCTAATCATCACATGGACAGCACTACTGGATAGCAGGAAAGAAAGACTCTCTTGGGCCAACTTTTTACAGAGAGAAATCTCTGGAGGGACTTCAGCATGAAGTCCTATGTGTGAAAGACTGAACTTTTCCTAGCAAAGTCCACAGTAGACAACAGCCTGGCAAAAAAATTATTACCAATGGACTACACTGAACATTGGTCTTAAGGGATTCCGGTTGTTTTGCCGCAGTTAAGCTGCCTGCAAAACAGACAACCCTGTAAAAATGCTGGATTAAGACAGTGCAGAGATGTATTCTACAAGCTTGATCTCATTTCATTTATTTTGCTCGCTGCGCATCTCACAACAGGCTGTCACTACAAAGCATTTTCTGAAAAGCCATACCTCTGCCTTTTAATTTGAGAGACTGTAAAGCCTGACTGATACGCGGAGCTGGAGTGGAGTAGACAGCTGACATGAAAAGACCACAAAAGGGACAACTCCTTTCACACGTTGGCACCACGTTTTGGCCTTTCCCTGCCTCCTGAGCACCCTTCTCCCAGCAGCCTTCAGTTCCCCAGTTTCCTCTGAAACATCAGTTTGGGGCATCAAACAGAAGCTGCAACATCTGCAAAAACAAGTAATGGCTTATGTGTGTGTACAGAAGGCTTAGAGGGTACAAAATCCATTCTGCCTGGATCCCAAGTGAATACAGGTCTCTTGGGCAGGAATAATGACTAAATTAAAGAGTCCATTGTCCAGTACTTGTCACAGCTTTTGAAGTCCAACTCCAGGCTTATTTTGTGGTTCTGCTGAGAAAAGCACTATACGTGTTATAGTGTTCATGTTCAAATTAGTGGACAGGAGAACTTTTAGGTTAACGCATATACTTCAGCCGTATTCTGACAATGTCAACTTGAGACGCAGTTTACACCCTTGCCTGCTCTGGTTTCCCATTAAAAGGAGCAAGGACAAGCCCAGAGGTAGCCATGGGGTGCCCTGCAGGAACCAGGAGAACAAGGCAAGCCACAAACACACCAGTTCTGCAGAGCACAGACAGATGAACTCACAGGGCTCCCAAATCACTCCATCGCCATATGCCACATGCCCCTGGAGACCACCTGCTGCTCCAGTTTAGAACAGAATTCCAGAATTTCAATTTGATGATTCCTGAAAATCCACTGGGGGTTCAGTGAAAAAGGCCCGTTATTAAAAAAAGCAACAACAAAACAACAACATCAAGCATCTGTATTATTAAAGCATGGGGGGGGGGAGGTGGTTACTATCAGTAAGAGAATCAGTTTGGCTTCTTGATGACTCAACCCTTCTGATCAACTGCCTCAAGTTCACAACAAACGACCTCAGAACAATAACAGCAACTATTTCCTGGAACACATCACTGTCTATGGCCTCTTCCCCCTCCTAGTACAATAACCAGGCCTCACCTCAAAAAAAGAACTCTCCCTCATGCTTTTTATAACCTTCACTTCCAAAATCCACAAAGAATAAGCACTGGCTGTCCATCAGCTGTGAGGAAGTTTCGGTATAACAGAGCAAATGAGCAGCTCAGAAGAGATAAAGCTTTTCTGACCCCCTTTTCACAACCCCCTGTGAGGCTTTGTGGTGTTCCAGCTGACTTTAGGCAAAACTGCAAGAACAGTAGAGGTGTCCTCCTACCGCAGTGTGTGAGAGCTAGTACACTGTGCCAGGAAACCCAGGGGATTGAGTGCCTCAGGTTGGTACTAGCTCAGGGATCTACGTTCTATGCTCCATTGCAGCCCATAATTACAAGACCATTTCTCCAAATGGCTACATTTAACACAAAGCACATTTGTATGCCCAGTGAAGTAGAAGAGGACTAATATACGAGAGGACTTTAATCTAAATAGTGGCTTGGAACTATGGGAAGGTGCAATATTTCAACACAGATAAATAAAGCCTGGATAAATCTACTGCTCTACATATAAAACAAAACAGCCACAGTATATCACAGCTGTAATCTACATATGACAATCAAGGTTGCTTTTGTTGTTGCTCAGTACAGGGGACCAAGTAGCCCCCTAAAGCATGGGGAAAAAAAACCCAAACATAAGCACAGTTCTCTGATTCTAGTACAGGTATAGCATTTCCCCACCCAAATGAGCAGTCACAACTGTTATATATTCTTAAAAACCAATACCAGGCCCTCTAATCATCTCAGAGGACTTTGTTAAGGCACTTTCCACAGGGTGGATGAATTCAGATCATATGCTTCTTATGTCTAAGAAGACAACTCTCAAAGTCAAAAAGAAGCTGTGTTCTAGAACAGTGGGTGGCTTAAATGATCCCAGCAAGGTTTGGGACCTTCTGAACCTTCAAGACATCTTTATGCTGGAGCTCTGAAAAGACTGAGAGCTTAGACCACCACTGCAAATTTCTCAGTTTCTCTCTATACAAGAGGGGACTTCATTCTGATGTTCAGTACCCGCTTCTCCCCTCCTTCCTGAGCTCACTGGGACCATAGACTCTTGACACAGAGAAATGTCTTCTATTGCTTATCTGCAGCCACAGCATTTCACCTCCAGCTTGTACCACCAGTCGTAGTTAAGACTGATCTAGACAGAGCCACCTTAACAGCAATTTTGGATGGGTCTTAGTGAAGGGGAGGAAAAAAGAGGACATAATGTTTAATTATAAGAAATGATTGAAATAGGCACAGACATACCCCGGGTGCCTCTGCACTGCAGCAAGCTCTAAACTTGTTATCGTTAATGGTTTAAATTTCACTGTGCTAATCATTTCAGGACACAAGCCTTTCTTGATAATCTAATGAATTATTCCAACATCCTTCAGCAAAAAAAATCCTCCATGACAGCACTAATTACAAGACGTTTTCCCAGTGCTTATGTAAAATATGACAGAGCAGCAGCTTAGGGAATTGCAGAAAACTGCTTCTAATTTCCACTGAGAAACTGACAAACACCTCTCTTTCATCTCTCCCAGCTCTCAAGTAAGATTTAACTTTCTCATTTAGTTAATTACCGAGTGAGGATCATCATTTTCCCGGATCGGAGCGGCACAGAGCCTTTATCGTGTTAACTTGTGAACTTGATCGATGGCTGCTGCTAAAACTTAATAACTTCACCCCCTGGCAAATTGTAAGATAAATATAATAGGAGAAACTCTGACAGTAAAAACCTGCCAGAAATGAGCGCTGTGTTTATGTTTCTTTGCAGGCAGCAAAAAAACAACCGACAGCTTATTACTGGGTGCGTGTTACTTATATTTAAAAGACTCCAGGCAGTTAACTTTCTGCGTACTGTTCAAACTTTACTCACAAGATAAAAGACACTGGGGAAAAAAAAAAAACAAGCAATGGGATGACAAAGAAAAGAACCATGGAGGTGTATGTCCACAGCGTGTGTGTGTGAGATGGGAACTTCACAATGAAAGCAAAGACACACTTGTCTCCATATCCTGCACATTCTTCAAGATTAACCACATTAAAAATACCCACAACAATGAACGCAGAAATGAAACCAGCTTCAGCAGTGGCAGGAACTCAGGAATTCTGGAGCATGTTAGCAGCTGTGTGGGAAAAGCAGAAGGATTAAAAAGTACCAGCGTGGTAGTGAGATAATTCAGTTCATTCAGTTTGATGTCTCTAAAGCTCCTCTTAGCCAAAGAACCTCAGCACAGTCGGCTTTTCCAAAGCTACTTGTATGGCCATGAAACTGCCTGCTACTCTCCATGATGAAGAAGCACCACTCAATACCACTCTAATGTAGCAATGGAATAAAGATAGTGAAATGAAGCTGAAAACATGTGCCAGACCTCCATGCTAAAGGGCAGAGCTAGTTATTTCAGAATTCTGTTAAAAGGGTGTTGTTTGCATGGCCTAAAGGCAGTAACAGCATAATGAAGAGGATCCAGGTTCAGTTTCCATGGCTGGCTTCTTCTTTTTTAGGCTTGTAATTACCAAATGCTGCAAAACTGATTCCCAGATTGCCGAAGCTAAGCAAAGAGGAAAGAAGTCCTTTGCAGCTCCTTATTGGCAACTTCCTGTTAAAGAGCTCCTTTGCTTTGAGTTTGGGAGGGTGGCAAAGGGGTATCTCACCACAAAGAGCAGGGTCTTGTGAGTCATCACAGCAACTGAAAGACAGGAGTAGGGTAACCAGCTCCTCATTTTCTCCTTTGCAGGATGAACCTGCTTTTCTAGCGTTTGACTTGACAGCCAGCCTACAATGCTAGGTCATTAAACAACTCACTCCATTTACTTTTATTTTAAAAGCTCAGTTTAGAATCTACCCATTTCTTTCTGCCTCCATCTCACATAACAGTCTCTGTGAGGTTAACCATGGGTTTAGCACATATATGGACTTACTTGCTCAGTACTGAATTAGTTTCCACGCTGCAAAGCTCACTGAAACATTCTAAAAAACGAACATAACCCAGAAGTAGATGATCATCAATCACATCTGAGAGTCAAAAAGAAAGCACCATGAAAGAAACCACAGCATCTTTACTATTTATTTTCAAGAGAAAATCCAAAATGCACTCGCACACTGAAATTAACAGGTCCCTGGATACCCAAGGAACTAGCAGTTTTGCCTGTCTGGGGCTTTTAACTCCTTGTCCACATCTGGTTTCTAATCACACTGCATAAAAATTTTTATAAGAAAGGATACATCTAAATGAAAGATCACTGGAATTTAGCTGGACACTTTCTGAAATCCTGGGGGACCAATAGCTTTCAGAGGTACCATCTAGGAACGTATTGATACGGTGTCAGCTGGGGGGGCACCTGGCTAAGGATATTACCTCAGACACAAAAGAGAGAAGGCTGCTTTGGTTGAGGGCCAGAAGAAGCTGCATACACCAGAGAAGTAACATGCTGAGTGTCTCCAGGGACTGGGGAGGCAAGACTGAACCACGGGCACTTGCACACTGGCTATACAAAGCACAGCAATAATACCTTCCTGGAGAAGTTGCTCCCCTCCCACACTGCTACACAGCAAACAGCAACAGGGAGAGGAGATTAAAAAACTATTCTTTTAAGCTAATACTTAAATGTTTCAGGCAGACTAATAAAGTTTAATTGTCTGGAATCTCGTAGCTCTTACTGTAAACTTTCCTTTGATGTAGGTCTCCCACCTACCTTTTAAGCGTTAGCAAAAACCTCCAAAATAAAACTTCTCTGATGCCAGCAATGGATGTGAATTGGGAGTCCCTCTCCTCCTCCTCCCTTATCTCCAAGTTGTCTTTGCAAATAACAAGCACTGATGGGAAATCTGCTTGCATCAGCACAGCACTGGCATATGTTACTTTCCCAAACTACTATCCCTGACCAAATGCCTATCTAGACATACGGGAGGGGAAGGCAGACACCATCACTCTTAAAGAGCTAGATTTCACAGAACACCTCTTATTAGTTGTAAAGTGATTGTACACAAATTCCAAAGCAGATCCTCCAGTAACAACAAATCACTTCCAGTGGAAGTCACCAAAGGACATGCTTTATTCCTCAGCATGGCTACCAGAACCAGAGTTGAACTGCTGGGACCATTACATGTTATTACTGTTAATGGAGGGAAGGAATATGCACATTATCACTTGGAGAACCAGTCTACTAAAGTCATCGGATAATGGCCAGTGGCAGCAAAGGGCTCATTTATGGTAGCGAAAGGCACAAGCTACGCTCTAAGCAGCAGTTTCACAGTTTTCTGGAACAGTTGCTTCTGTTTTTAAAACACCCAAGCACGATCTACTGCCTGAGTGAAGTTACTTTTCATGGGTGTTATTATTTTCTTTTTTGCTCTAAGTACTCCCTTAACTCAGAGAGAAAAGCAGCCAGGAACAGGTAGGTAGGCTCAAGTGATTCAGTGAAGTGAGCAGTGAAGACTATACCACCAGGCACAACAAACAAATAGAGGGTGAGAATGACCCAAAAGACCTGTTGTCTGCCCTCAGTAACACTGCTGAGATTTTGAGAATGCTGTGGTTCTGTCTACGTGAAGTTTTATCATCAAGAAACACGAACTCCCCAAGATAGTTTACCCAGTATTATTTTCCATGAGCTTCCTCCTTGATGAAGCATGTTGCAACCAACAAGAAGAGGGCACAAGCGCACCGAACTACCTGGCCAAGGCAAAAGTGAGCAATTCAGGACTGTAAGTCAAGGATATATATGCTGGGTACCATACATAATTTCCCAGCTACAGGAGTATTACATATTTCCAAGTGTATGGGAGAGATGCAACAAACCAAAAAGTAGCAGTGTTCTGAAGAACTGCAAGATTCACGTATGTGGCTTGTTCCCACTGCAAACATACTCATCTGCCAGCAGAGTCGGCTACACAAGCACTGCCTAACCTACTTCAGTCAAAATAAGCTTGTTAGCAAAGACCTGCTATTTAAACTGTCTACGCTAAAACCCCTCATCTTAACTGAAAGCAGGTTTGCAGTTTTGCTGACAGATCCTGGAGGGCAGCAACCTGCAGCAGCCAGACAAAGGCTGAGTGGTATTCTTTTCCACAGTATAGCTAGACCTAGAAGAGGACATCTCATCAGCTCACACTGGCTGTTAGCAGCCATCACAGAGGCAGCTCTAAGAGGAAAAGTCCATGAAGTACTCCAGCACAGAGCCAGGTCAAAGCTGGTAAGTAGCCTGCAGCCATAATCTTGCCAGATTTTGCCTTGTAGCTTCCTATAACCCCTACAGGATCATTCCATAACTCTCACTCATTAAGAAACACTGTCATCTCAAGATGAATTGCCCTGGAACCTTGCAGTTGAACATTACGTTGCTGGCACACTGGAGTGATTCCCACTAAGATTTCTAGGGAAGCTGGATGTGTTTGGCCTGGAGAAGACTGGGGCTATCTACCAGCCCTCCACTACCTAAAGGGAGGTTACAGAGAAGAGTGAGACAGAGTATTTTCAGAAGTGTGTAATGACAGAAAGATGGGAAACAGGCACAAGCTGTAGCAAGCAAATTCTTAGACATTAAGAGGGAGATTTCCAAAATATAAGTGGATGAGATACCACACAAATTAAGCTGGTTGTGAAGGCAATCTTCCTCTGAATGGCAAGTTGGACTGAAGAGCTCCAGAGGTCCATCCTAACTTAAAAGTTTTCTGTGTCTTTATATTTAAGATTGTGTTGGTCCATTCTTTCCATTTGTACCTGGCAAGAAATTCAGGACCTGAGGAGCAGACTCCAAAATACAATCTAAGGACATTCTATAATGAATTCTGTATCTTCAGAAATTTCATGAAGTTAGTAGGCCAAATGCAGTTGATAGGTGAAAGTACATGACAGAAGAAAGGCAAGAAATAGCACCTGCAACAAGTGACCAGCTCTGACCATAATAGAGCTTCAGGAAGGCATCTTCAGTGTCACAGCTGAGCAGACTTTGTTCCTATCAGTTGATACTCAAATTGCACAACTCAGAAGCCCGAGTCACAGACCATCACACCAGTGATTCCTCCTTGGCTCAGTGCTTAGCTGCCAACAATCTTTCCTTTTTTTGAGGAAAAATCACCTCAGACTAAAGGAGGGAACCTTCTAGTACCGCACTCCCTATAGCAGACTCAAAGTGGAAGTGTTTTAATATAACATTGAAGCAATATAAAAACCCCAGTAAATCGTGGCAGAACAGGACTGGCAGCTCCACTTAGTTCTTCAACATCTTGTATTTTCCATTTAATGGTCTTTCACTCAAAGGTATGATTCTACTATTCCATTTAACGAGATTAATAAACAATGAAAATAGTATCAATCTATCTGCATTTCTCTTTTACAAATACAGGCTAACTTATCTTCTCTGCAGCCCACTTCTGTGAGTTACTTTCCTGTCATTATCAAGAATATAACTGGCATGGAGCATATCTTGTGAGAAATTCTCCATCCTCATGCACTGATGCATCCTATTGTAAATTTGTCTAACAATCACCAACCCTTTCTTTATCTTCTACTGTAATAGCAGGCTAAACATCTAAGAACCAATTACATACCAAGTAAAGCAGCTTTTCCTTCCAACAGTCTTATATATATATATTCTCTTTTAAATATCATTAGGTGTTCTATTGTGAGAATTGTCCTCCTTTGTGAAAGGAAGGGACTATTAGACTTTACCATTGCATGCTACTTGTGAAACACCTCTGTGACACCTCTGACTCATTTCCTGTATTTTCAGTCAGCTCATAATAGCCCGTATTAAGTCTAGTTTTAGTATACCCATCTTCTCATCTAGGAAAAGCAATCTGGGACCATGCCTGTTAAAAACATGCAATTTTCTGACACAAAATAAAATTAAAAATCAAGAGTATTCAACGTTTCCTGCCACAGACCAAGCTATCATATGCACCAGTCACAGCCTGCTGCTTTGATTGAGGGGTTAGAGCTCCCTCTAGCACTCTTGAAACAGAAGAGCTATAGATGCTAAGCTATGACTATCTGGTCTTACCCAAAGCAGTCTTGGGTAAGGGTGTGCATCCTTTTCATTTGATTTAGTTTTCACTGCAATATGAATAATTAAGAGCACATCCACCTTGCTTACCTGAAATTCAGGAGAAACAAGTGTCAGGAGAAATTCCCTCTAAAACTGATTAAAATACTCAGATTGCTATCATTAACTGACCTCTACTTTAAAATGCAATTTAGAACCGGCTGAAGGACTATCGGCTCAGTTATGTGCACAGTGTGGAATGCAGCAAGAAATTACAGGAATGAGGTTTTTGAAAAAATTCAGTTTCCACAGCATAAAAAGAAAAGGGTTGCTACCTCACCCTCCCCTGCAGCTGACAAACATCCCAAGGAGCTGCCAGGTCGCCTGCAGTTGTGAATTACGTGTTTCTATTTCAGCATTAAATATTGAGAAATGCTGCTTAAGTAAAACTCAAAAGGTGTAACTCTGCTGAGTTCTGCACAACACTGAAGACAAAGAAACGTCTCATGACAGAGTGTCAGCCCTTTTCAATCATACGTTATTATTTATTAATTCTTGATAAACTGAAAGTACAGGCAACTCACTCCATTTCACAAGTCTACCAGCTAAATAGATGCATCCTAACACTCTTTACATAGAGACAAAGTACAGCTTAATGAATGTCTCTGGAGGCCTCTGAAGGAAAGATGCTTGGTGAGGGCAGTGACACTACAAGTGCAAACTTCCCCTCAAACACTAGCACAAAATGAATTTGCCACTTACAAACTAAACAAAACAGACCTGTTAGAAAAGGCACGGCCTTGACTTCATCAATTACCAAAAAAACAGCTGTACTAATCCTTTCAGCAGCCTTCAAAAGCAAAATCAGAAGTCAAGTGTGCTAAGAAAAAGCTCACCTCGAGTATTCCCAAACTAAGGCAACATCGGGTACCACTTTGAAAATCAATATAAATGTTGAAACAACTCCTACACCCCTGAAGGCAAGTGCTCCAGGGAGGGTGCGCTTCTGCTAAGTTCCTTCACTCATCACAGCAATTTCAATATGCAACCACCAGGGGACTTCTGAACATTGCTTGGGTTTAGAAGTTTGCAATTTTAATATTAGTATGTGTCAGAGAGGAGGAAATACAATAGGATGTGTTAGGCTATCCGCAGCTACGTTTTCACATCTCTGACAAGGCCAGGAAGAAAGACTAGAAGTAACTAGACCCCAGTAGATGACAGAAGCACCTGACCAAACCGTCCCAGCATCGCCCGCTGGTGCCCCTCAGTCAACAGCTGTCCTTGCCATTCCGAGCCGAACTCTGGACGCAGTCCTGCGGCTGCACCCAAATCCCGACACACAGACCTTTCCTCTCATGGTACACATGGCATCCAAGGCTGCTCCTTTTATCCCTTAAGAGGGCTTGGAGAAAAGTGCTGGCAATGACTTCTTTCTCCCCACACCTTTCACATGTGGCAGGAGAGGATTACAGTTCAGTACCTGACCTGGCCAGCAGGAATGAAAGCAAGACCTTTGCAGTTGCAGATCTGTTAGCAATGCTGGCAGACCTCTAGACTGACCCTGCAGTCCACCTATCCATCCCTGCACCTCCACATAGTTGTGGCTTGGATTCAAGTCAGAGACAGGTAAGAGTGGTTGAGCTGACCAAACTGCAGTAAAACACTGCATCAGCAGCACTTCTCCCCACACGCATGACCAAGTACTGAAAACTTTTGAGATCTCTGATCACTTCTGTATATTAAAAGCAATATATCTCCCATCTTCATTTAGGAAACAATTCGCAGCCGTTGTTTTTGTGCCTTTGTTACTTCCAGACTGTGTAACTTGGTGCTATCTTAGGAGATGAAGGGAGGCAGCAGCCAGTGCCAAATGCAGCCCTTTTCATGCAACGTATTATATACTCAAAGTGTTGGCTTCATTTGTGGGTGCAGTGGGAGACACTAAATTGTAAAGTAGACATTCTTCGTATGTAAGAATTGGAAGAAGGAGATACTGAGCAGTGGTAATAACCAGGACTAATAAATTCAATATTGACCCTGCACTGAGCCAAAGGCTGGACCTTCTGAGGTCTCTTTTAACCTAAGTGACGCTGTGTTTCTAACCTCATAGTTAAAGCGCATCTACTCTTCCCAGGTGTTTGGAAGAAAAGCAATTTACATTTTGACTGAAGCCAAGTTACAGTTGTCTGATGTTGGTGTATTTCATTTACCATAAGCAAAACCTGGTTTGTTTTCTTTTTTTTTTTTTAAGATAATGAATAGATAATAATTTTTTTAAAGACTTTCCAACTTCGGGCTTCACAAGCTTTTGCTATCACATCATTCACCCTATGTAGCAACCAAACAGCAGGTTCTTCAAGAGTACTACAGATGCACCTGCTATCTGACTTTGCAAGCAGTATTCAAGAGACCTTTTTGGACACCAAGCTTGACTTCCAATTCCATCCCTCCAACTATGTATATTCCTTCCAAGCCCTGGTTTTTTTGCCTGTGTTCTCTAAGAACTGTAGCTGATTCTCACCACAAATTATTAAATTCCAAACTTATCGTCACTTACAACCTGAACCAGTTTCAAAACTCACATCTGAAACAACACATTAATTGACTGTGACGCCTAATCATCTGCAATCTTCTAAATCAAATCTCAAAATACTCCCATTACCCATCTCAGAACTGTCCAGGATTACAAGCTATGATGGAACAGATCTAAATTAACATGGCAGGTGAGCAACCTGATTCAACTCTAGGTCACACAATTCTGTAAAATCCAGTGACTTGAAATAAAACAACACATGAATGTAACTGGCATTAATTAAGCAACATTTTTATTATTTACAATCAAAGACTTACGAGGAAGGTTTATTTGTCAGAAAGAGGGCTTGCTTTGTTTAGAAATTAGAAGTCTTACTTAATTAACAATATAATTTTTTTGTTGTTGTTGTATAGCTGTTCAGTATCTTTTATTTTCTTCTAAATGACAGTCTAAGCACAAAAGCCACTGATTAAATTGACAGAAGAGTGGTCAGAAAAAACCATACTGGAATGCTTTAATCATCGTGTATTTTAACTGAATTCTCAGTTTGTGGTCACTTTTACAAAGGGTTTCATTTTGCGTTGAGAAGCAACAAGAGGATCTCAGACTTTATGGCTATGAGAAGACAGTTAAATCTGAACTTGTGCACACAATTAGGACAGAACTAACATACCTCACAAATTCAGGGCATCATGGAGGCAAGTTTGCCTGAGGGACACAAGACCTAAACAACCTGGCTACACACCTCACCTTTCTCATTCCCTAAATTACTCTATGAGCTGAGCAGGCAAGGACTACTCAGCCTGTCAAGACTCACTTCTATGGTAAAATAAGTCATCACAGCTACTCTGAAAACTATTTTCAGGTCTGTGAGAGCAACCACACAGTTGTTCATTTTTAATTTTCCTCAATCAGCGTCAGCAATGTATACAGTGGCTATTACTGTCCGTCTCCAAGCTGCAGCCTCAACTAAGCTGCCAGTCACACGCAACAAGTGACTGCCTGCCTTGTTGAAGTTATCTTAGATGTCAGCTTACAGGCAGACTAATTCTAATCTATTTTTGCAAATTACAGACTGTGTTAAATATACATGAAGGAGAACGTGGAACGCTTTTCTTTACTGCACAACAGGAGTTATTTCCCATTCCAGGTTCCCTCCAAGAAAACTCTTAAATTTTAAAATCTGCCAATTAGTGGCAGCGGCTCCTGGTAAAACCTAATCCAGTCAAGCAGTAGTACTTGCTGAGTACTGCAAAGGGCAGGATAATATTCCTTGGAATAAAAAAAAAAGAACAAAAATGAACAAAGGGACCAGGATCCCTGAAAAAGCCAAGGAGAATGCAGTCATTCTCCCAAGATTCCTTTTCCTTTCACAAGAAATGCAAGTTGTGTCATTGTCTTAATATGACAGTTAAACCATGAGCTTCAAAACAGACAGAAGAATCAGACTGTCACATGTACTGCACATACTGCACAATAGCTGCAGCACAGTTTAGGGCGATCATCTGACAATTTCTGTGTAGGAAAGAGCAACCAGAAAAGGAAACATACATAAATTCCTCCTAGAAAACAAATTCCTTGACTACAAATGCTCAAACACCTTCACTGTTTCTCTTCCCTCATTTCTTAAATTAAGCCTCTTTGCAAGGACCACCTTATCCTAATAAAATAAAGAGGATAAGACTGCTCTCTAGAAATATATGGGGATAAACACCAAAAAAGGAATGAGGAACTATTTAAGCAAAAGGAAGAAACAAGCTGGAGAACCTCAGGCACAATTTCTCAGTGAATAAGGTAGCTTGGAAATTCAGAGAGGATTTCCAGTTGTTAGAACAATTGGGTTCAGGAATCATTTTCTGATTGAAACAGACTGGAAAAAAAGACCCTCAGACCAACCTTTAACTGGTTTAAGATGAAACTCAGTAAGTTCATGAACGGGACTAAGTAGTATCTGCAAGAAAAGAGGCTGAAACCAGTAACCTGTGAGGCACAGATGCAAACTTGTTGATTGGTGTCTGAGCAAACTGACTTGCAATATGTGGAGAACACTGCTGGGACTATGGGCTCCACTCTGCTTAATATACAAAGGGAGGGCTGCATTCTTCTATCATGGATGACGGGCATCTCCTTCATCCATAAAAAGAACTGCCAATTTTCAGTCTGGCATGTGGCCAGCGAGCTCAATCACACTTGCGATTTATGAAATGTACAACCTACACCTTTCCATTAGGTGCTGAACTGCTGACTTGCATATGACACACAGGAATACTATTCTGATATGTTTTTATCCATCAGCTCCAGGAGGCTCACAGGTAACATCAGACAGCCCTGAGGCTATGTTCACTGCATCTGTAGCTGGTTCAACAGGATACCCCGATTGTCCCCGATGCATTTATAACAAATGTATTACATGGAACAGAGAGTATCTCTTTTCGTACCATCACTGCCTCCAGGCAAGCTCTCACAGGATCTGGGGCAAACCTTTAAGCTGTTTATTCATGTGACGTTTGGATGTTGGATGACGATTAATCCGAATGCTACTAAAGCAAGTGACCTCAGAGTTCCTGATACAGAGGCACGTTTGCAGGAGAAGTTACCTTTAAGTCACTTACCACTGAGTGGGAAGATTAGGCTGTGACCTGCTGGGCAGTCAGCTGTTGTAACTATGAACTCTATTGCCTGCATGGTCAATGGTCTACTGTCTCTGTAATTAGAAGAGATACACGGCTGATTTCAATGTTGTTGCTGTCCTGTGCTAGCTTCTATCTTTAACTGACCAGTTATCTTGGTAGAGGTTGCAACAGGTATCTGACATTCTCAGGACCACAAAGAGCAGAAAAACAAGACAGGCACCAGCTGTAGTGCAGTATGACTTCAAATCAATTATTATGACCAACAGAACCAACACTTGTCCTGCCAGTTGATAGTGATCAACTTTGAGACAGTATGATGGAGGCAAATGTCTGACCTCTAGACAATTTCTGTTAAGTCAACTGAGATCCCACATAAGAGTTTTTTATTTCAGTATCAGGACACTCTGATGGCAAATGAGTCTCCACCTGAGGACAGGATTTGAAGCCTGCTGATCTGGTCTTTCATGTTAGAATGGATTCTACGTGTCAGCACTTGATCCAAAGAAGTTACTATGGTGATAAACGGTCAGAAATGAAGATAAAGACGATTACATATTTGGAAGTAAACAGAGTAATCAAGTTCTCCAATGAAAACTGCTTTATTCTATTAAACATTATTGCAGGAGACTGCAAGATGCCATAGCTCTGCTCCCATTTCCCAACTGATAACATATCTATGCAAGGCATTCATTCACATTTCCCTGACCCCCACCTCCATGGGAACTACAACATGTATTTTAGAGACTAGTACTTCAATATATGATTTTATTAGTAGAACTAAGGTTTTATAATGTAAAGACAAATAACATTCTGTAACAGTTTATAAATAACTGTTTAGCCATTAATACTTGAATAGGTAAACTTCAAAATTATTTGTCATTAAGTAAATGTTTTTGTGTTTTTATATTATTCACAGAAAAGTTTAATGTACTTACATTTTATAGACCAGATACTACGTTTCATTACTTGAGAGACAAAGTTCCCATGTATCACATGTTGACTCATAGTGTATATGAAAAGGGGGTAGTTAAAATCAAGTGAAAACTTTGCCTCCTCCAGATTTTAAAGTGTTTCACCTATAAAAAGATATTACTGCAATTTTTAAGGTAGGAAAGATTTCTGGGGAATAGCAATACTGATTATACAGCTGGAAAAAACAACAGCACAGAAAGCCTTTACATATATGACACATGCTTTACTCTTCAAATACACAAAAAATCTTCCAAGTTAAACTGAGTCTGAAAGTTGTGACATAGTTTAACCCAGTTTTGTTATTTGGGGCTTTCATTTGTGGTTGTTTTTTTAAAGGAAATGTTGCTGGTGTTCTGTCAACAGCTAGTAGACTGTTTGGTATGTCTCATAGAGCAAATAAAGGAACAGAAACTGGAATAAGCAAAACACAGAGTTTACCTAGAGATCGGAAAATTCTAACAGGTAATACAAACAGGCTTGGTTTTGGCTTCACCAACAGTATTCAGGAAGGCTTTTGGTGTACTGGGCAAAACACACACATTCTAGGAAGTGCAGGGGTATAAGATCCATGGAGTCCAGAACTCTCCTTGGGGCCATTAGAGTGGAAAGAAACACTCTGGAACTTTCATTACTTAAAGATGGTCCGGTATGTGCTTGGTTGCCTGAGCGTCTGTTTCTACAAACATGTTTACTGAGGTTGTGGGAGCTCCTTGAAAGCTACAGGCCAGGGTGAAGGAGAGGGAAAGGTCCTGGGGAATTTTTTTCCTGTATAGGCTCTTAATTACTTACTGATCTTCTTTATTAGATCCCAAATAGGCTGGTTTGTCCATATGACATTACTTGCCTTGCAGCGGTATGCCCTACAGCAGTTTGTACAAGAATTGTGGGTAGCTTACTCAAAGATGAAAGACACGCCTCTACAGAGGAGTCCTGGCTGGGTGAGGATCTTTTTAGATCATAGAAAGCGATACGGCTGTAACCTCCTCAGAGCACATACAACACTGTTTGAGAACCTGGCTGTACATCAAAGCCTCTGTGGTGGCCTCAGGTCACCTTTAGGCTTTACAGAAACAGGTATACTGCTCGACGGGGTTGCCTTTTAAGTCAGTCCTGATGGTCACAAAGTTACATTCACAACAAGTGTATTTTAGAGAGAGTTTGATGAAGAGATGACAGTTACGGAACTTGTGATTAAAACTGGTGGGAGTCCACCAGTCACTGGGAAGTGAGTACATACCTCTGTGAAAGGCATGATAAACCTGCAGTTAAAGCAGAAGCTTAGACTGTCAATAGAGCTAGAGGATGACTTTTACTCCTGGCTTTCCACAGATTTCCTTTTAAGCCTGGCTAAAATGACCATTTTCTCCTGACATACTATGCAGATACTTCGCAGGGTGTTGCAGAGCTACATTAATGTTCCCTGAGCCAGCTGAGCCTCACACAGAAGGCACTATGTAGTAACCCTCTACACACAGCTCTGATCCTGAAAGATGGTGAAGAAGAAATTCAGAGATAGGCAAAAATGTGAATAAAACTCCCTCTCCCCCCTCTGAGAATGTCTCTTCCCCCAGGTTGCTGGGGAGCAGATGTCCCCCAGTCTCAAAGAAGCTGTCACACTGAAAGGGGCCAGAACAAGGAGAGCCATGTGTGGAGTCAGGAAGAGAGAGCCAGGAAAACTGCATGGAGAAAATGCAAAATACAAACAACTGAATGTGGAAAAAAATATGTAAACCATTTTAAGTTAACAGAAAATAAGATCAAAAAAAAACCAATCAAGAACTTCTGGCACTGATAAAATCATCCAGTTGCAAAACACAACCAGAAGCTGAACCAAAGTGATTTTATTCTGTTGAAAAAGAATGAAGATTAGCTGTACGTTCTTTTTAACATGTATGTAAACATTAACAATCCCTAGGCTGTCTATTAATTCACATGTGCCATATTTACACTATTTATGGTATTATACCCCATGCTGGCATATCCCATTACAGAGTCACGGTAGTGGCTCCATACTTAAGGTGAATTCTGCAACACATCCCCCCCTTTCCTGTTATTCTACAGCAGTAAGATTACTTTTGGGCAAGAATTTACCATTTGGTTTCAGTCCACAAGGGTATCTCCTTGGGAACTGACAAACTGATTTAAGCAGCTGTGGCTTAATTTACTGGGTTTTGTGTTTTATTAAAAGAGAACAAAAGGCTTTGAGAGCTTTCAGTGTTTTATGCGACAACAAGAACGCTTGGCTTAGAAACTGTCCACTTCTTCTTAGACTTTCCCCTTGCCTCCAATAAGGATCATATTTGACTGCAACCATTGGCAAGTGTATCTTTCCCAAGATGCATGTCTAACATAGCCTTTTAAAAATGCAGATGGACCTGGGGAGAGAGAAGGTGCCAGAGCAACAGAGCCCAAATCAACATTAGGTGAATATAAACAAAAATAACACTTAGGTATGAGAAACATGCTTCAACTAGGTTTCCAGATCCCCAAATGTCTAATAAGGAAACGTTAAGCAGCATTATCCCATTCTACAGATGGAAGAACTGAGATGGAAAAGCAGAATATGACAAAGACAAAAGATGTATCAAAATCCGGAGCCATAATTCCTAATTTAATATTCCTCCTGTGAGGCCTCTTTGCTTATTATAAATAAACTATTTTCCCCTTAGATTTCAGTTGCAAAAGTAACTTTTCCACTCCACAAAAAAAAAAGGGGGGCAGCCCTCATCCCAGGAAACACTGGAAAGCTTAATCAAGGTTTGTGAAGCACTAAAACTATAGGGAAAAGCCCCAGGAGGAAGTTTGTATTTCCATATTCTGACCAGGGTTTGAAAGGCATGCAATAAATACAGCCTGGGGGAAAGAGCAAACAATACAAATAAAGTAAAACATGGAGCAGCTGCTCCGTAAGTGAATATTGTTCATCCCACACACCAAGGTTCATTTCTGCCTCAGGCTGCAGGGAGTGGAGGGAATCAGACTGAGGCTGAAATAAAAACGCACTTCAAAGGGTTAAATAGTAGCAAAGTTATGAAAAACTGAACCTGTTTCTTATAAAGGAAAATATCAGAGAGTCTTTTCAGGCAGAACTGTAAGCCTCACTCATTACTATATTAGAAATACAACTGGGTTGCGTAGTAAAAAAGGTCTGTGATTGACCAGGTTAACATTTTTGCAGAGATGAAACATCTTTCCAGCCATAAAAACTACATGGATATCTCCAAACTCATACAAAGCCCCACCACTCTTAAAGGAGGAGGAGGGAAGAGGTTACATCACTGCTGCAAAGTAAGAAAGTTCAAAATACTACAGTAGGCAAAGATGGTGATCTGCCTAGAACTAAAACCCAAAGAAACCCAACCTCACCCACACAAGCTTTTCTTTCTAGCACGTTTACTGCTACCTACCTAAAAGTAAGCAATGCAAAGTTGATTGCGAGCTTACAGCACAGCCACACAAGCAGCCTGTACAGTTTACAGGCTGCAGTGTGTTGAGTTCATTCCTCTTGTAAACTGATCAGATTCTACTTACTTTTTAGCACTGGAAAGTGGGATACCTACAACTGAAGAGAGCCTGTGTCCTGCTTAGAAAAATGAAAGAAAAAGCAGCACGGACACCGTGCACAGAATGACGGAGACGCACTCTTCACCATTACAACTTCTTTGGGAATTATGGGGAAGGAGAAAAGAAATGCCTGGAAAACACAGCGCCAAGAGCAAGGAAGGCAGAAAAGGAACCATGTTAATCAGAAGTAGCTGGATTTCCCTGCACTATAAACATAAATCCTATTTCATTACATTTCTTATTTCCTTTCCAGAAATTGCCCCTTAATATCCCTCTTCTCCTCAGATTATTTTTCACCCTTTATAAAAAAACAGTTTTACTAAGACCAGTATTGAGATGTGACAGGCATTCATACTAGCATCCATTTTTAGAATGTACTTGAGAAATTTGTGATTTTATCAAACCACTGAGGAAAAATACCAACCAAACAAGTCAATCTTAGCAATTACAGCAGCCAAATATTTTAACTTAGACTTTCTTGTTGCAAGTGAATAAACTGAAAAATACTGGTGGAAAAAGAAAAGCCCATTGACAAAAATATACCAGCAAAAAGGAGCATTAGGGAATCAACGCAGTATTTGCTCTCTCCTCTTATTTTGCTGCTGAAAGCCACATGGCACACATAGTATTTTTAACTGAGGAGTCTCATTTCAAATATATGCCGAGGAATCTTATTTCAAACATATACTAAATAAGGAGGGGAGTATTAAAACAGGCAGTCCCTTACTCTAATTTTATCCATCTCCCTCCTCTTCTTTCCTTGATGCAGTGAAACTTCAAATCTGACGCAGAACCCTGTGTCTCTCTTTTTGTAAACAGTGATCAACATTTTCCTAAATGACCCCCGAAAGGACCTACGTCGAAACTACTCATTAGTAACAGCCACGTTTGCAATATTAACCTGGATGTGGCTGTTTATTAAGATCTTTTAAGGGGTTTCGAATGAAGACACACTGCCGGTGTACAGGGAGCACAGAAGGGGTAATTTAAAACCCATGTTTTTCCTCCCCCTCACCGAAAACATGCCCAGCATTGTGCAGCTGTGCTGCCAGCTTCATCACTCCCTCCATCTCCACTCTTGCTAATTAAAAGGTTGATCACAGAACAATGCTCTTCTCATTAATTTCGGCTTTCTGATTGGGCAGGATTCCCGCTCGCTCCGCCTGATCTTTTCCACACTGCTGAAGTTAATGTGACAGGAGCCCGAAGATGGATTACCCGCTGCCATATTGCCCATCACCTCCAATCAGCAGCTATCTGGGTAAACTGATTGTTCTAATTTGCTCTCATTATTTTTACAATATCAGGAGAAAATAACGCACACAGCTCACTGTCAAAGCTGTGAAAATCAGCCATTAGTTAAATCCAGACACCGAGTGGCTTTATTAGAAGCACTGCAGTTTATTGATGCAGCTTCGGTAGGTTAAGATAATACCTGCCCTCTTCAAACACACTTTTTTGGGGTGCATTTATGTTCAAAGAAAATATTTACTAGGACGCTTTTGGAAATGCTCGCAGTCTCAGCTGTTATCTTTATATGCTTGCTGACAATGAAGATTAAGAACAATGGAGGCTTGACTTCCACATAAAGAAGGGCACAATATGCAGCATTATCCACACGGCAGCCTGCACATCTCGGCTATTATTTTACAGTTTAAACAAAAACAACCCCAGTACTAATATGACAGGTAAGAATGTAAATACACCCCAAAACTGCAGAAAACACTGCACTACCATAAAAGCAAACATGGTACAGGGGAAATTATGTGAGCTGTGTGTACATGGTTAACAATTTAGTTTTGGGCTTGGTTATTTTGCTAACCAACGGAGCCTGAGTAGCCCAACCAGAAAACACAGGGACTGAAAGCTAGAGCTCCAAATGATACGGGAAACTGTTCTGTATGGCTGGGAACTATTTTTTTTCCCTACAAAATGCATCGTGCTGCCACAACTTGGGAATGAGTCAGAGCAGAAATGTCACTCCACGCCGAAGCCTCACAGGATCCCATGGCTAAGAAATGAATAAAGTATTGTTAGCGGTATGAAGTCAGGCATTTTTACACCACAGCAGTGGTAAGAACTACGCTGAAAATCTTGGACCTCTGACAGTTTCTATGCTGTATATAAAGGGACCTACATTATTTTGCCTGCTGCTATCTGCATCTTAGCAAAAGGAAATGCTAAATAGAGGGATTAACAGAAATATGGTGTCTTAAAACTTGCTGCACATAAACCTTAAACTGCTGTCTACGATGCTGTAACTTGGAATGTGCTCTAAGAGTGACAGGCAGAGCACAGCAGACTGATTTCACTTTTAAATAATACCTAAATTAGATTAGTTCTTTGTGTAGATCTGCATGATCCAGAGGGGACATTCATCATTGTGCCAAAAAAGTTAAATTCACTGGGGTACGCTCAAAGTGAATGGTTCTAGACCTACGTTTTATCTCTCAGACACATCATCAAGATGCTGTGCCAATACGCATGAAGCGAGATAGGAGCTGCAAGAAAGACAACGGGAAAGTAACTGGATACCAGAAGAGGTTTCAATTTCCCCTTTGTAGGTTATGAATTGTTTGGGACAGGATCCGAGGCTTCTCTGTCCTGTAAGCACAGAGCATGCCTTTCAGTACTTGAGCTTCTTTCTTAATATTTAAACAGCGTAAATATAAGGAAGGATATTCTCCCGCTTCCCCTCCAAAACAGATATAATTCTCGTTCTCCCTCCCCCTCCCACTGTAATTTAAAATGCTACAATTTCCATTACTGCTTGTTAAATATTTTTAAATCCTCATCAGCCAGAGCCTTGCATTTGGGGTTGCGCGTTCCTCCCTCCTAGACAAGCCACCTCCCAGCTTTGTTTGGTATCTCTTTTGACCCTTCCTAATGGTTTTCTCTTGGAGGGGCGTGCCATGCTTTTCTCCTTAAAATTCCTGCACTGAAAGACTGCACCACACCACACTCCACAAAACGTGCTGATGGCACAAATTACAAGCCCCCAGCCGAACACTCCAGCCCCCACCATTCGGGCAGATTTATGTGGGCTCTTGCCGACGTTATTACAAGTCAGAGTTTATTGGGAAATTGTTACATTATGCGGAGTGTCTAACAAATTGCTTATGCTGCTATAATTGGATTACAACAGCCGCTTGCTCCCACCGGTAAGATTAGGCAAGTAGGACTCCTGCCGATCTCTGAACGTTAGCAGTAATTTTATTTGCCTTGCCTCTCTCTTTCCTAACAACATGCCTCTTTCCCTGCCAGCTGTCTGCTGAAAAGGCACAGGCTTGTTCCTTGGCCCTAACAATGCAATTACAGCCCTGCAGATCGCACTGTTTGTGCATTAAGTACAGAGCCAAAACGAGGCGAATTGATCGTTTGACTTTTGGAGGAGCCATGTGATCTCTGCGTGCGGGTGATCCGGCATGCATCACTGGGCAATGCTGCAGCACACGCCTGGCGATGAACTCACTCCACGCTGTTTCCCCTCCCCTGGCCGCTCCTAACAGCAAAGATGCTGGAGCCTACCCCATGTTAACCCTATTGGTCTACAAACGTGGGCTCGTTTTTAGCAGCTTTCTTGCTAGGCTGAACTCAGAACTCATTGTGCCCCCCAAAATGCCAGCACTTGGCCACATCAATGGCTTCTTTGCTGTGGGCTAAGCTATCAAATAATTATTCCAGCGTTTCACACCACAAGCTTTAGCGCAAGAACTGGACACATTTTTCAAGCCACTTTTTCAATCTAGCATTTGAAAAATACTGAAAACAGATCTAGTTAATGTCACACTAATGGTATTTACATTCTCCACCATCTCAGGGTGCTGCCACTGAAGGAGACTGCTGAAGAAGCGATGCTTCTCTTCACATTGGCCACCATTTACCACTAAAGCCACCAATGACTTGTATTCCAAGCTGTTTCACATTTCCAGCTCAAAAGAGCCCAAAGTACAAGTACAAGTCCAGTTTGTTTCATAACTTACCCAGGTGAACACTCGCTACAAGCTTAACGTGACAGGACTTGAATGAAGACCTCAAGGCTGCAATTCCTTATGCAGAGTATCAATCACCAAAACAGCAAATGCTTTGGGTGGAACTACAGCATGTGACACTACACAGAACAGAGTGCAGGGGTTCTAAATTTTACAAGATTTCTGCAACATCTTCATTGTCTGTATATGGAGAGGATTCTAGGATGATTCAGCATGGAAGGGACGTCAGGAGCTCCCCAACCCAACCTCCTGACCAAAGCAGGCTGCATTATGAGTCAGAGCTGGTAGCTCAGGGCTTCATCTAAACTGGTCTGGAAAACCTCCAAGGACTGAGGCTGCAGAGCCTCCACAAGCAACCTGTTCCAGTTGACTGCCATCACCACAAGAAAGTTTTTCCTTAGAACCAGTCACACCTGAGGAGTTTCCAGGATCTGCATGAGAGCCATTTCAACATTGACTGAACTCAGCTTCAGAGGTGAAACAATCTGCTTTCTAGTGATTCCAAACCCAGGGCTCTAAAAAGTAGAAACATCTCCATTGAGTTGACTGAACTTTGGAAATGATTCTTCATAGCAAGATTCTGTGTATCACCTGACTGACCGTCCTTACTGCAGAGCTTTGAGAACTGATCTCCAGAATACACTCGGAGACCCCCAGGTATAGAGCAATTTATGAGTTAACTATTACATTGCTATTTCTTTAATTCTGCATTTAAAAAACCCCAAGGGTTATACTTTTTTTTTTTTAATTCATGGCTTCACTGACAAGCAAAATCATTTTGGGTGGTAACAGCAGCAGAAACGATAACCACTGCACAACATTCGTGTAACTGAAGACTAAAGAAGCCTGTTTACATGTAGTTTAACACGCAAAAGAAACTCTGAACAGCTGAAATGCCTTATAAATAGCTCAGACCCAGAGGAAGTGCAAACGTCTGCATTGTGAATTGTAGATCTTAATTACAGACAATGGCTGGTACAGCAAGTAGCACGGAAAAAAAAAGAAAGTGAAACAGTTGCACTGTTCATGGTTGGCAATAATTCTTCAGGAAAATATTTACTATCAATCAGTTATGAGAAAAGGGACTCTGCGCTCATAAAACAGCACGTTGCTTCTCATACCAGGACCATTTTGCTTCAGCATAATCTGAATTTAAACAGCTTGTTTCCTGCGGATATAATTTTGGAAATAAATAAAACAAGTCTATCAAAATCTGGAGAATGTGTATGGTGGGGTGGGGGGAGCAGGAATATCACATTTCTTTCTCAGTCATTTGCAAAGAGGTTATTAGACCAAGGGGAAGCAAAAGCATAAAGATTGTCTTGACCTAAAAATATATACACATAAAAAATGAGAAACTTGCAATTAAGATAAAAGTACACATATTACTAAGAAAAAAAGATCATCATTAGGTTGAAGCCTTTAGATACACCCCCGATGCCATTTTCTACTTGCGCTGTCTAAATACTGAAAATTATTCATAGTTTGAAAACACCTTTTGAACATTAAGCAACCCCAACAATGCCCCTGCAATACCCATCATTCTCACAACCCTCTTTACAGAGTGAATACCTACAAGAAAAGGGTAAAATGACATGTTTAAACCTCTAGCAGCCAATGGCTGAGGCAGCCTCTATCCGGTCTGCAACAGCCTCAGAAACTGCTGCCCTAAAGAAAGGTATATCCAACCCACAGAAGGTGATGCTGCTACTAGGGATCTGGAGGTGGAAGCAGGGCCACTGACAACCCTCTGCATCTTTACACAGGAGCTTAATACTAAAAATTAAGGTATGGAGTAACATACTTCTAATCAAAACAGTGGAAGGAGTATCAGGAAACCAAATGTAGCTAGTCAAATAATATTTGTTCATTATTAAAATGCTTTAACTTCAATCTCAAGGACTCTAAAGGCTTCAAAAGCACTGGAAAACTGCATTATCTGAAGATATACTGACTCTGGTTTATCACAGTAGAACTCGGTTGCGTTGTTCATGCAAAGTAAACACACGGACACTCTCAGGGAAGAGGAGCCATCAATCTGTGATATAAAGGGACTTGAGAGTACAGGAGGGACACTCGTCAGACCTATTTGTCCTACTGCCAACTGGAACATCCAGCCAGCCTGGAACCCTAAATGTTTGTTTATTAAAGAGTACTCATGGCTTGTCCTTTTAATTCACTGAAAGAGTCTGAGCTCAATGTTATTATTGTACACACTATTTTTAGTCTAAAAATTAGCAAGTAGCAATGCAGAAAGAACTGACAAAGGAAGGTCGATTTCAATTACCAGCTAGTTCCACCACTCCTTGCTTTAGCTGAATCATCCTTGAATGTAAAATGTGTAGCTATAGCTAAACAATTCTATGCATCCTAGAAAGAAACTTTCTCATGGCATTCTTGAAGAACCAAGTCCTGTTCTGTGTTTCCAGAATTAAGCAGAACACAGCCCTGTCCCCCTGCATGCTGCGCCAGCCTGCTGAGCAGGCAGAACATCATTACATGCTCAAGCAGGACTTCCCATCCAAAGGTCAAAAAACCATCACCCAGTTAAATTTCACAACACTTCTGCAAGGAGAGTATTACTCAGTTCCCTTTTTGAAGGGTAGCAAGAAAAGCCACCAAGGCCACAGAGAATACAATCACAGTGCTAAAGTCAAAGGGTAGAAAATGGTTCTAGATTCCTACTTCAATACTGTAATCACTGCAGAATGAGCATTTAGAACTATGATGAACAACACTCAAAGATTCCCTAGAAGCTACAACATGCTTTAAAGACCCTGAGAAGTGCCTTGGTTTGCCAAGACCTTAAAAAGCAGGACCAGATAATACATGTGCATGGGGTGTCCTGAAACAGAAACCTAGTTTTTCAAGGATGGTGTGCGTGACTGTATGTATCTTTACCTAAACGAAATTGGAGGAAGAAAGTGGCAGAGAACCTCTCCCAGCTGCTGCTGAGTTCAGAACTTAGAAACGTGGGGATGCTATATGCCATTTAGAAGGTGTCTTTGTGCTGTCTCTGGCAAGTATGACACAGGGTGCCTATCTCTGGCACAGGTAGGAAAGAATTCAATGTGCAAAATGAAACTGAGTACATTTCTTTATACAGCAGATACAGATGAACTGGAACTGACTGCAGGAGTTAATAAATAGTAAAGACCTACCTAATGAATGCCGGAAATGTGTATTGACTTTAGAACTCTGTGAGATCAGCTGTACACCAGTCTCTCGCTGGGAATGGTAAGAGCACTTTGAATTGAAAGAGTATTTCCATGATCCAGGGAAATACAAAATGTAACAGACTCCAAGCAAATAGCAAAACTCTAACATAATGCAGCCCACATCACATTATCAAAGTGTGAAAAGGCAAGACCTCTGTTTGAAAACAGTAAGATATATAATCCATCCAAGCAAAGACACAGCCAAGGAGACTGGAGACACACCATAGCATCCCTCACCACACAGCAAATAGAAAGTGTGAAGGTCACCACAGAAAGCAAGTAGTCCCGGATGCAGAACAGAAGAGAAACTTGTTTGCACACCCAGGAGCATCACAAGAATCCTAGTGACATACCAGATGCCAGGGGATTTTTAACTGTGCCCCTCTCTAATTGAGGATGAAGCACACACCAATACCATTATCTGGCCTGAAGATACTGGCTTACAAAATATGGAACAAACAATAGGAACAGATGCTCATTTGGCCAGATTTCAATAAGCCTCATTAAAACCAAACACCCTGTCCTTGGAGCTCAGGTTCACGCTACATTTCTACCTTATTTAAGCACCTAACACCAGTTCCTGAGAAAGCTGTCCACTGGTGGCTGCACATTAGTAGTAGCATAAAAAGAAATCAATCCTCTTGCAGGCATTTTTTAGTTTCTAAAGAAACAAACAGCAGGAGTTGGCAAAAAAGATGCCAAAAGATTAACAGAAAAACTCCTGAGGATGGAAGAGAAACTGATGTTACAGATCACACAGGTGACATCTGTGCATTACAATACACAATTTTTAATTCAAGATCCCACTTCTTCAGTTGAAATATGCATACTTGAAACTATTCCTACTGTTTCTTATTTGCTTCTCTCTAAACATGCCCAAGTCCCATTGATGGAGTTTCAGAGGACAAATACCAGAAAAGCAGGGCTAGGGACAATATACAAAGATTAACCAGAACATGATATTCTAGTTTTATTTTTAAATGTTTTAATAAAACTAGATAATCCGTAAGTTTGCAAAAGCCACTGTACACCTGCCTGCACAGGCAATCATATAGATATATCATACAGAAATGGTATCACATATAATAGTATCTATAACCATACAGATGGTATCACATAGAAAACCAGGCAGACAAAGTTTCCTAACAAACACAGACTTCCTTGAGTGGTCAAGAAGACAGTAACTCGATGTCATTTTCTGTACTTGAAAATGCACATCTGTTTATTGCAAACTTCTTTTCCCTCCATTTTAGAAAGAATGCCAGTTGTTAGGTTGGTAATTTACATCTGGATATCCTGTACAGAAGCACTCGTTCATAAGAGAGCTTGATGGATGGACAGTGCTTCAGCCTGGAAAAAAGATACCTCAATATTGATGTGTGTGGCCTCAAGGGAAACTGCATTTCATTTGAACAACTTTAGAAACATCAAGCACACAATAAGTAAATGGCAATAACACAGACATAACAGAGCACAGTTTTCTTTTTTGCAAGTAGGTGCAGAATCAAAAATTCTGTTTTCAGAAAAAACATCGTCTCCTGCAGACTGACTGGCATATCTGTCACACATGTGATAATGCTGACTGTGGCTCCCAGTCAGGGCTGATGCTGCACTGCAGGATCAAGTAAGGTGTATCATTATTTCCAAAGTAAACCTCTTTCGGCTTTTACTGCCAGTTAAAAATATACAAAAAAATATAAATAAATAAAATTAAAATCCCACAACACTTTTGGAAAAGTGCTGCAGATAAAGAAGCCCTCAGTTATACTTTCCAGTGTTCACTCTCTTGACAAAACATGTCAAACTCCAAGGCTGTAAGACACATCAATCATGAAGGATAAAACTCACCATGTGCATAAAGCTAAGAGAAGGCCTCTGAACTCCTTAAATCCCATTTAAGCCCTTCACCTAGGGAACATTTAATGGTTATGCCATTTGCCTGTGCCATTACTGAGCCACCTGCATTTAGCTAACTGGATTTATAAATGCTTCAGCACTTTCGAATTCAAAAGACAAGCTTTCTTAGAATCTTATTTCATTTTGGTGTGGAGCTGGGAACGCAAAGGAAAAGAGTACAACAGCGAGGCAAGCTAGTACCAGAGGAATTATATTCCCAGAAGAGTCTGTATCTTTTTTCATACATACATATGTGTGTGTACATATATGCATGCATACATTTGTGTATATATATGTTTTTTCATATATATGCATGATGGCAGATTGTCCTACTGTGTGTGTGTATATATATATATTTATTGTCCTACAGCATACAGAGACACAATACTTGGAAACATACACTTTTTCATGTCCAGAGTGATGGTTCAGATTCATCCTTAATAACATGAAACAAATCTTGCTGTTCCTGCCTTGAGTCCTACCCATACCTTTTACCATGATCCCACCAAAACCATTATATTAGGAGAGTTTATTATTTAGGGTATCAGGATGTTAAAGATACATCAATTCATTTAGAAGAGGCGTCACTTACATTAAGTGTAGCTCTTGCACATCTTTGTTCCTTTAGAAGATGATCAGGTCAATCAAGATGCTATAAAGCAGATGGGGTCAAATGGATTTAATATAGTTAGCTTGCTGTGAGCTACTTCATGGCATCAAAATGATGCTGTATGACAATATAATTCAGTCAGAGCTGCTCTGCTGCCTTGTTTAAAGAATTTCATCTACTTTGTATCATAAAGAACCTTAGAAAGCGGTGTGCAATAGCAGTCAACTTAAGAATGGAGGTGTTGGTATTAAATATTAGCCCTTTGTACCAAGATTGGTAGCTTCTCTCAGAAGTGCTTCTCCAGTGGAAGGTAACCTGGCATCTCAAGCACAGTTTATAAGCACTAAACCACCTGCAAGCACCATGACAAACTTTTATGATAGCCAATTCCCTGACAGGATTCAAAATAATGGGACACCCAAATTTTACCAGCAAAATCCCAGCAAAGATTTAGCTGGGAAATTATCTTAAAGGTCAATACAAAAGTGGCCCCTGAAGGGACAAAGCACCTTTAACAACCATTCAAAGTATGAAAAAACAAAAGGACTTCAAGAAGATCAAGGAATAAATAACTGAAAGAGAAAACAGGCTTTTGAGTGGTCAGGTTTGTGGTGATAGAGGAGCAACAAAATGCCAGCTGGTTTGGGTAACAGATGGCTGCATGCACTGATCTGTCCTGCGTGCCCATTCTGAACTTCCTTTCAGTGGAAATACGAAGCTTACACAAGGCTAAACACATCCTTCACACAGCCTTTCTATACATATTGCATCATGCTTCAAATACTTTCCATTCACAAACAGCCCTGCACGTATGTTGTTTTACTCTAGTTATGCTGACTTTCAAGAAAAGAGGATGGCTAATGGCACCTCATCTTTTCCAACCACATCTACCACAATTCTCAAGGAACAACTTTTCTCTCATGGGCTAATATATACCTTTTCCTACCATTCTGATTGCTGTATCTCCCTCCTCCCTTTCCCTTAAACACAGCATTCACTGCATTATAATCAAAAGATCTTTCTTTTTGCACCTCCCCTCCAGTAGCTGAGAAAGGGAACCATGATATGAGGAGCTCTCATGCAGTATTTTTAGCATGTATCTGGACATTTATCATTTGAAGAATCCACAGCTAATTACATGGCACACATACGCCATCCCACTGGAAAAGCTCATTACTTGTATAGCAGAATGAACCCTTCAATCCTAAGTAGAGAAAACCAGCAAGTGTGAAATCTCTACACGGAAGGATAGAAAAGCCTACCCAAAATACTGGCTTTCTGTTTAAATATGTTTCTCAAACTCTGTTTTTTTACAAGAACTTTCATTAACAGTGCACAATCTGCAAAAAAACCCTCAAACCAAAGCCAGTCTCTTACTTACTTTGGCCACACAATTTTCAGTCTTCATAGCAGTGCTTCCTAGACATACAGTTTCCTGGTTTAAGCACAGTCTGGCACAGCTGTTGTAGGTCTGCAGAAAGATTAAAATGGTTACGAGCAGAAGAACACAATTTTCTTTCAGGCACTACATTTTTGGCACAGGAACCCACAACAACTCTACTGCATTTCCTTTTTCCTAAGGTGCAAATGTTTCAAACCAAAATAAACTAGCTTACAGCAAAAGCCCACGTTCAGGGCATGAATGTCCTCTGAGAAGCTAAGGAGAATTTTACAGTTCTGAGAAACAAAGATTCTTCTCCCCTTTCCCTTTGAAAAAGGTCTTTCACAAAATGCTGCATAACTGAACAACTAAAGCGAGGTGATTTCTACACACTAATTGTCACAGCAGTAGGAAGGTTATAATCGCTTCTCATCTCACTTCTTGTATTTAATTTTACCAATTTTGGAAAGCTTCGTCTTTTAAAATAGAATGCCTTTTTAACTTTACCTTATACACTATCCTGCCCTGGAGACTTCGGAGTCTCTGCAGAAAGGTACTCGTAAGTCTCTCACTTTTTTTAAGGGCACAATATGTACAATATTTATGAAGTATGTTTAAAATTACTTTGGGCGATTTGGCTATTTTAACTAAGATACCTGAAGAACCCAGGCCTCCCCCCACTTCCAACACCTTTTTAATTACTACTTGATTAAGTCCACATTTTCTAGTAGTAGCAGTGGTACAGCAGCACCTAAGAGTTCCAGTACTGGATTCATACCCCAGTGCCTGTTGCCATTTACAGAAAACAGCTCCCAAGCAAACATGGCAGCCCAAAAGTAAGCACAAACTTGCTTTCTTGCAAGAGTAGTAAGTGGACCACAGAGAAGATGTTGCTACCTCAAATAGTTGTGTGGGGAAAACCCAAGAAGCATGTTGAAAGAGAATGAAATTAAACTTGCTACAAAGACATTTCCAAGAGCGCTAAGTAAAACATACTAACATTCATGGTATTTTTAAAATGGCCTTAAGGGGAGGCCACACCAAGATTTATAGTGAACTGCCTTGGCAGCTCTCCCTCTGTAATATTCAGTGGCAACTGTGCTGGTGAATATTACAGGAAAGATCCTTCTTTCAGAGCTTGCAACTGAATTCTGTTTGTTTGACTTGAAACTAATTCAACCCCAAACCTGCTATAGGTCACAAAACCTGACGGCAATGCTGGCATACTAAAGGCTCCTAAACCTCTCCCTCTGCTTCAAAGCTATGTCAGATTCCCTCAGTGACAAGCACCAACAAATTACCTCCCCTTTTTGTCCCTCTACCACAGGCTCAACTCTGCAAAAGATGCAGTCAGTAACAGCACACAAGCCAGCAGAAGAACATATTGCAAAGGACATCAGAGGCAAGAATGCAAAGAGATTAAAAGAGGGTCATGCTGAGAGTGATAGGAGATACATCCACAAGCGCAGCATTCCTAGCAGTCTCCAGCTCAGGAGGACAGTAAGCACCAGGTGATGGGAACCAAGTGCTCCCAGTCAGTTATAACATTATTCACCCAAGTTCTTAGCATCCTTATTAAACACTCCTTACTACCTACCATGGGAAATCAAGTATACTGGCTCAGATGGATCTCTACCGGTCAAGCACAGTACAGATGCTCATGAGCAGATTCACAGTCCTTTCCACCTTACTTCTTTACAGACCTCCTTTAAATTTTGCCACGAGACAGAAACAAAAACGAGCACAGAAGCCCCATGTTCTCCATCGCTTTAGCAGTTTTTATTTTATTTCTCAGTGAGCTCTCCAACCAGAAAAAAAACAGTGACAGACACGAATGCAAGAATATCCCGGCTCCAGCATATCTCCTTACAAGTCACACCACTGATATCTGCTGTGACTAGCAGCCAGCTAGCAACTTCTGACTCTGGATCCAGAAAGAGAAACTGAAAAATTCAAACATGAATCCTTCCAAAGTGCTGTGCAGATGAACAGAGTGCATCTTTCAGCAGGGGAGGTTCAGATTCAAACTGGGATTAGGCCACAAGCAAACAGAAGTATGACGGACTCAACTTAGCCTCTTGCAAATATTTGCCAACGTCATAAAACCATCACTCTGGTATGCATAGAACTTTCTCCTCAGAAGAAAGATCAGAATGGCATAAACTATTATGCACTGTGGCTTAGATGTAGCGGCCCAACTGGTGGATAGAAAGTTGACACCATCTGCTTTGCACTGATATTCAGACAATACCACGCCAACTTCATTTTATAAGCACCATCTTAGCTAAATTCAGCCAGATTCTGAAGGTGAGAAACGATGAAGAGTTTATAAGACTCTTTGTTCAGCATTTATATTTGTGTAATTTAATCCATTTATTGTACACCTGTGCTTTTCTTTCATTTACAATTTAAGTCCTAAAATTCCAGTAGCAGTATTTCTGCACAACTTATCTGCTACATACTGTAAATTTTATGAGGAGTTCTGACTCAAAGAAAGCACTACTAACTACTTTGCAGATGAAAAGCTAACCACTAAAACGTTTACTGAAAGCAACAAGGAACCCTGTGGCTCCATGAACTGAATCATGAACTGAAGTCAGATCTTGTCAGTCTGTTTCTGTCCAAGACAGGTATACACGAGCCTTAGTAGCAAGCCAGCTTTTTAAAAGCCTGGCTTACAACAGGCTTTCTCTCACATTTACAAATGGGAAAGAGCAGAAGACCCAAAAACACCATGTGAAAACCTAAATGCTAAAACTCCTAGAACTTTCTGAGAAGGAAGGAAGCTCACCATGCACTATTCAAAGGCAGAAAGCTCACTTACGTACTCTTCAAAAGTTGTGTGCACGTCAGCATGTACATACAAATAATTATTTCAATGTATTGCTCAATTTTTATTCCTTTCATCCACACATTACATGTCAGTATGAACAGCACCAACTGAACTTCCAGTATAACTTGTCATCAAATCCCACAATACCAGGACTAGTGACACTTGATGGAACTAGTATGGTAATAATTTAAAGCAGATAAATTAAACACTTCACATAGCAGGCAGTGATTCTGGAGCCTGCTGTCCCAGGACACCATGGAGAAAAACAACATCAGCAAGTGGAAAAAGAGATCAAACTAATTTATGGACAGCAGGACCATAGAGTACATGACAGAGATATTCCCCAGACATCCGTGATGCAACAGTGGTAGATGCTGCAGGAGCAGTGAATAGAGCACAGGGAGCAGCCAGACCCATTTGCCATCATTCAGCAGCATCTTCCACTGACAGTGCTGGAGTCAGCACTGGATGAGCAGACCCTGGATCTGATAGACCCGGGCATTCTCATGCTATCAATACCTCTCTGCCCTTTGACAACACGCCTACGATACTAAAATTCCTCCTTCACAACCTTTTCAGCCACAGAAAGGACAGAAGAACATGCTTTTACTGCGAGAATCAACTTTTACACAGTAATTTTATTGCCTAAAGATCTATATAAGTGCCGAATTACCAGATGACCATTTAGCCCTCCAGCTCAATATAAAGTAGTGAAGAAAAAAAAAAGAAAATTAAAAAGTGCATATATAATGGATTCAACCCATCAGGATACAGATCTGAGAATAAAACATACAGTGATCTCCAGTTTAATGTTTGTAAAGTTACAAAGTTCTGTTCTTATTTTCACATTCTCACAAAAGAACACATTATTAGCCTTGTGGGATGAATTAAAAAAGTAAAGAAGATTCATGTACATGTTCTACCATATGTTTAAAAAGGTTTAAAGCAAGCACGCAGAAGAAAGCCTAGTTCTCCTTAAAAAAGAGGTAATGTCACTCTACTTAAGAGGTCTCAAAGGAAATGTACTGATAATGTTGCAAAGAAGCTGCATCTGGCTCATGAAGTCAAGTCATAAGAAGCTGCAAGAATATATTGTGACGGTTATACTATATGGCTGCCTTCTAATGTTCCTCTGTAGGCAGCAGTTACTGTCTACTGTGAGACACAAGATCACTACTGGACATGGAGATTTGATTTAATCTGATGCTGTGTTCATACTAACAGTTACTAGTGAATAAACCTAACTGAAAGCAAAATGAATGTCTTATCATCAAACAATAATGCAGAGCCCTTCACTTTAGATGAAACATTTGATGGTGTCTCATGCTACACTGCCACATCAGAGCACCTCCTTTCATTCACCCCAATGCCTATGGGAACACCAACTAAGAAAACCATGAAAAGCAAATTTTTCAAGCTCACCTTTAAAGCTCAACTCCTTTATGAATCTCACCTAACTCGCACCAAAACTGTGGAAGTTTCTCCTCACCTTTCAACAAGATAAGAGGTTTCTTCACCAAGAAAAAGCAGTCTGAAATGGTAGCCTGGTTCAACACCACAGGCAGATAGCTTTGTGTTGGAGTGCTTTAATATGTTTTTCTATTGCATATAAAGCATGCAAAGAAAACCAGTTTGTTGAAAACTACCTTCTTTGTGGAAGCGGGCTGTAATTCTGAACAAGTTTTCAATTTTCACACTGCTGCTAGGGTAAAACATTTTAAGGAGTTTAATTTTTACAGTGGCTTCAATGACACGAGATTATCTAACAAAGTAATGGTTAATCAATAGAGGGCTTAGTTGTCAGGTGAAACACATAACACACTAAAAGGGATTGATTGCAAGGCTCCTCCTTATTTACTGGGAGGTATATATTTAAAATGACACAAACTTGTTACCAAGCTGCATTCCTTTAACCTTGCAAAAGCCGTTTGAGAGCAGCGTTAAGCAGCCCCATAGCAAAACAAGCTCTGATGAAAAAAAAAAGAAAAAAAAAAAGAAACCTACAAATATATGGGAGCACCAAATCATGTCAGAAGCAGGGGAACCACTAAGCTGTATTCACTCTCAGCCAAAGGCTTAAAAAGCCACAGAGACACTAGACTACGGTTCACTGAAGATAGAGCTGTATCTGATCTCATTCCGTAAGTGTCTTTGGTTACATTTTTCTTTTTAAAGAAAGTATGAACCTGCTCTTTGACACAAACACATAAACATTTCTACTCTTGACAACACCACTCTGGACGAGCACTGGATACCAACGTGAAGCCTCAAACTCCAGACAGAACTGTGTCTTTGTGTGTGTGTGTAGCTTTTCCACTGACTGAAATCCATTTCTTCGGCCATTTATTCCAAGAATCCCCAGTCCCTGAACAAAACTCTACTTTTTAATAGAAGCTGTAACCCAGGAGTTCAATAAGATTTCCCCCCCCCAATAGTTAATAATTACATGATTTATCAGAGAAAGATAACAATAATAAAAACCCAGCAAAAAGACAAAACCCATGCCCTCCCTTCAAGTCATTTTCAGGGAAAAGATTATTAAACTGTTCTTTTTGAACAAGGGCTTTTGTAGCTAAGCACAAATTGCCAAACGGTTAGAAAAAAAGTTATTAGACTCCGAAGAATTCCGCAGAAGTGGGAAGTTATATAAACAAATCACTCCAGCAGATTTGGAAAGATCGCTTTCATCGTACTTAGTGTCTTCGGAGACTTGCATTAATTACCCTTTAAAGGTCTTTCACATGGACTATTTAAAATAAATGCAATTTATTTATTTATTTCAAATGAGGTGCTGCTTGTGAAAGAATTAAGTAATCTCAACAAATTTAAAAACGTTTTTATAAGCAGGTAATTAAAAAGAAGGCTTGAATTAAGTCAAGCTGTAAGACATTACCCAGCATTCGCTGCCATTATTTTCTTAAGACGAAATCTTTCTTATCTCCAGCCCAGCCTTGGGAAGGGCTGTCTCCATGGAAAGTCATAAGGCAAAATAAAGACCAGCCAAACAAAAAACTAGATCATTTACAGGATTTTCCCTAAAGCACAGTTTGTCATATTGCAATTACACCTTGCAGACTGTGAAAGCCAGAGTCCTTAATATTGCCACTAGAGGGAAGACGTGTCTCAACACATGGCAATGGTAGTTGGGGAGTGGGTTTTCTTGGGCAATTACCATAACAAAGCTCCCTTGGCTGTGTGTACCTTCCAATTACTCAGTACAATTAAAATGACTTACCTAAAACAAACAGAAAAAAAGAAAAAGGAGAGGCCCCTAAAACAAAAAAACCTCAAGACAATTCAAACAAAAAGCCTAAAAGCCTTACTCCAATCTGCTGTTACATGAAATTACATTAAAGCTGAAGATCTTTTTTTCCTCATCCATCAATTCACAGGGGGGAAACAAAAAACAAGAGCATGCCACAATGCCCCAACACCACGGGGTTGTTCAGCTATGTAAAAGCATTAAAACAAACAAAAACAAAGAGCAGGGAGAACTAGATCTCTTGTTAAAGAAGGGGGGGGGGGGGGAGAAAAAGGAAATGTTGTGGTATTTAGCCATCTGGTAGCTGCTTGAAAACAAATTGTCCTCAAAAGAGCAGAAATACAGTATGTCTTCTCTCAGCTCACTGGCTTAGGAATCAGACCTCTCCCTCACCCCCCTTCTTTTTTAAATACAGGCATGGTAACATTAGACTTCTTTGCTGATGCTGATTTCACTTCCCTCTTGTCCCACTGTGCAAAGATAACCATGGCCATCCCACTCAGGTCTGGTTATTCCATCTCGGGTGCATTATTTGCAGTCTTTTGGGATACATCTTGTTGGGCCCATTGTTCACAATCCCTCAGGGTTTTTTTTCTTCCCTGACAGCTACTTGCTGATTTTTAAACCCTTAAATCTTTCATTTTATAGGGCACATCATTAAGGGAAGATGGCAGCCAAGTGATTTTTCTTTCCATTGACAATTTGTGACATTTTTCCAGCAGCGTGCAAGGTGTTGAAAACCTGGCAGCTGTTACCTCCCGGGATGAAGATCCTTTTTTATGCTCCCTTGACAGTTTAACTCAATGGGTCAGCACCTTTAAAGACTGCAAAGTACCACTGAAGTGGATGGAGGCTTGAATTACTGCTCCCTCCCTAATCAATGTAAACCCTCACTGCAGGTGAAACTCTTCATCTATAGAGGTGCATGGGGGAGGAAAATGTAATGCCCTGAGCCAGATGGTTTTCATCTTGTTTTTTAAAGAAGAAAGGAACAAGCTAACAAGGGGACAGCTACTTTTGTTAGCTTCTTGGCCTCTCTCATGGCTTTGGATCCCCAGGGTTCCAGCCACACAAGAGAAAGAATACAGAAAAACATAAACACTTAAAGAAATATAACTAGGGGGCTGGCAACACGCTGCTTTCAAAGAGTTGAGGGCCCTGTTCAGCGCTTTATTTATCACTGCCCACGTTCTTGGGATGGTAAGTGGACATGGACACAAAGGGTGGGGGGGCAGACAACACTTGCAATTTACTCAATTACAGAGGAATGCAGCAATGCGGCAGGGTGACAGATTCCTATTAGCACCAGTGCTGAAAGAGTCCAGTGGCCTTTCTGCCACAAGGCAGCATTCCCATTGTAGCTTAGACTCCGGCACAACCCGCCTTGGCTAGCTTTTTAACATGCATTAAGTGTCACGGAGGAATGGAAATTATTTTTTTCTTGTTGTCAGAGAATAAAGGAGAAAATAATTAAACTGAAAGAATAATCTTAAAAGCAAGCCTGAGGATGTACTCCTAGCAATTTCAGGAGGGTTTTCAACCAGCAACTCCTTCCCAGCAAGCATCAATAACGTAAATGGTGAAGTAACTGGGATAACTTCATAGACTTGGTACATATTGCCTTGGCCAGCTCTCCAACAGAAGGCAAATTTGAACTGCAGCATCTTCCCCAGAGGGAAGGAGGAAGAGAGAGAGCTGAAGGAACCTCACTCCCTCCCCATCATACAACCTTTCTCAACAGCCGAAAAGAGGGCTTCAACTTTTCATGGCAGAAATACTTCTGGAGAGGAGAAATACTCCTAGAGAGGAGAGCTATGCAGTGGGATGAGGCTACCAGCTGAAGCAAATGGTTGATGGCTGCTGCTACTTTTTGTCCTTCCTTTGCTCTACCTTCTATAACTGCTTTCTGTTTCTTATGGTTTGCTTGAGTATTGGCTTTAAAATCTTCAGGTCAGACTGCACCTATTTTAACTCTGAAATAGCACCCAGAGCATGTTTCAGGTGCTACTTGTAATTTTACAGAATTATCTCAAATCTGTAAGACTGGATTGAGTTAATGCTCTGTGCCAAAATGGTAAGTGGGAAGATTCTTGAAAATGCTAAGGGCTCTATTTGAATGGGATAACAGGGAATTTTTTCCCCCATTTGGAAGCTTGTAGGAAGACAGTAAGAGTCCAATGTGAGGTTTGCAGGAGGTATGGCACGGCAGCCTTGCTGCTGCGAGCATTTCCCCACAAGGCACCTTCACCCATAGACAAACCACAGCAGCAAAAGGCACTTCATTATTGCTACACCGAAGAGAAGGGAGAGAGGGTTTTAAACAACCTGCATTGTGCCCATCTTCTTTACAAACCAGCGGGGTAATCAAGTTCAGGGCAGCCCCGGACAGCTGCCCTGTGACCTATTCATGTTGACCCCCACTATTCATCACTTTTCTTAGGACTATGAGGGCAAGCTCCTGGGGAGTGACCACCACAATAGACAGATACGAGCCAACAATAATACGGTTCCTGCAAAAAAAACAGATGGCACTGCAATAAATTTACAAATCTGCATTCATGGCTCTGCTAAAAACACCCAGAAGCTAAAGGCTGGAGGGGCCCCCAGAGAGCTTCCCCTTCCCAGTTTCTAAAGGCCAGCTCTCTCCCCAAGACTATTGAGCTCATGTTCTTCATAAATGAAGAATGGAGACATAGCCCTTAAAATAACAAATGTCTGACCTAATCAATCTAGTGTTTGGGTCTAACGCTAAATGATAGGCACTGAAAACTAATTACGTTTTTTGGCAAGGAAGTTGAATTAAAATGGAAACACACAGGTTGAAAAGGCACTGAAGCATTTGTGAGTCCCTTTGAAAGGGCGGCACACACACACACACACACACACACTCTCTCTCACATGCAGGGCCTGAAACAGGAACCTGATTCAATAACTCATGCATTTATTTTTAAAATGAATCAGATTAGTCCCATGTGTGACCTGCCGGTCCATCTGTATGAGCTGGACTTAATGGGCACTCTTCTCACGCTTACTTCAGTTTGAAGTATGAGAGAGATAAATTTAGTTTAATTTTCAACAGATCAAGCTATCCATTTTCCAAATGGACCATCTGGATCAGCCTATTAAAATTAATTTATAACTTTGCAGTGTGAAAATTCGTTTGTTAGCTTAAATAAAGTTGCCAGAAACTTTTGCCACTTGTCATTGTTTTTTCTGAAGTCTGTTTTCATACTACGATTTTCAGTTTACCCCCTCAAAATACACACCACCTATGAGTGGCCATGCCTCCCGCTTCCAGCATGCCAAGGACATAGCTCCATTTGTTGAGGATTCTGAAGACAGCCTTCTCCTAAAACCATTTTAATCAATAGAAGAATGATATTTCTCCTAGTAAGAGGTCCACAGCACTGAGCAATGGATGTCCTTCAGCCTCTGCTTGTAACTTCAGATGCTTAAGTAACCATTACATCTCCTTATTACCTCCACCTTCTGGTATGTCTGTTCCGCAGTTCCATCTAAGAAAATATTTATGGCTAAGACTGCATAACCGCACCACAAGCAAGGCAAGAAAAGGTAATGCACCTTTACTTAAACTTCCCAGCAGCTGGACATGTCAAGACGTCATCCTTCCCCAAAGTGGTCTAATGCATCTTATTAATTTTCTAAAACTGAAAGTACTAAATATGTGGACACTTTCACTGGAAAGACCCACTTAAGCAAACAGACTTCTCTACCCGCATACACACATCCAATTCCTCTGTTCATGTTGGTCCATGCTCCCCAAAAATGAAATTTCAACAGTGGTGTCTTAAGGGAGGGACAGAAAATATGAAACTGTACACTCAGTATTTACCAAGTTAGCACCTTTCCACTGAGGTAAAATGCATCTTCCATCTATTACTGGGGTTTGACAGCATTTGCAAGTCAGATCTTTTTGGTTTTAAGAAGCACGGATCGATGTAAGACAGGGCAGCCACTCTGCATACTTTCCTGCAGGTGATGCAGATCTTTTCAGTAACTATTATTCTACTCATTGATTGTAAGTATCTGGGCACACAGCTGCATGCGAATCTGATTTCTGCAACTGGAATTGGAAAACTCCCCATTGGTTCTTATCCATGACTAACCGAAGAGCAATCTGAGCTTCTAAAATGCTCAGACAGCTTTAATTATGTCAACTTAAAGAACCAAGATTTCTCTTACAAGAGGAATAAAATTGTGGTCAACCACCTTCTATGACCTAGAGAAGAGGGCACCTGCCTTAGACTACATTGTGCACTTGTCCATAAACACTGTTCTCAACACAAAAGGCCTCAGATAGCAATCAGAAGACCCAAAAATTTTCATGCATCTGTCATTGTAAAGACTGGACAGAAAGATGGAGACTGATAGGACATCTCAACAATATCAGAGAATCATAGAATAGTTAGGGTTGGAAAGGACCTTACAATCATCTAGTTCCAACCCCCCTGCCACAGGCAGAGACACCTCACAGTAAACCATGCCACCCAAGGCTCTGTCCAGCCTGGCCTTGAACACTGCCAGGGATGCAGCATTCACAACTTCCCTGGGCAGCCCATTCCAGTGCCTCACCACCCTTA
>JAOEHY010034712.1:0-20757 GCA_025447955.1 Psilopsiagon aurifrons
GGGCCTATAGGGATGCTGGGGAGGGACTCTTCATTAGGGACTGTAGTGATAGGACAAGGGGTTAAAACTTAAACAGGAGAGATTTAGATTGCATATAAGGAAGAAGTTCTTTACTCTTTGGGTGGTGAGGCACTGGAACGGGCTGCCCAGAGGAACTATGAATGCTCCATCCCTGGCAGTGTTCAGGGCCAGGGTGGACAGGGCCTTGAGCAACCTGGTCTAATGGAAGGTGTCCCTGCCCATGACCGGGGGGTTGGAATGGGATAATCTTAAGGTCCTTTCCAACCCCAAACCATTCTATGATTCTGTAGCATATTGTACCCAAATTTCACTGGAACGTTTGCAGTTTTTATTCTGACTCACTGGCTTCAGCTGAAATATCTATTAAAATTTTGGGAAAATTGATAAGCAGATATGTTTTGTCCAGCTGTGATTCAAAGTACTAGAGAGCTTTCAAGAAAGGAAACTTGCCTATGGTGAATTGCACCATGGTGTCAGGATCTTCCAGAGCTGCTATGGTCATATGTGTGTTATATACCTATATGGAATTACTGTAATATGTCCTAAATACATGCACTTTAAATATTTTCTAAAAAATACTCAAGTACTGAAGTTAATTATTACTGGCATTTCTAGCAGAATTATTTAAGCCATACTTGCTAGTTTTGGAAATGAGTCTGAAATTAATTTCTACATAAATTAGATGTCTACGTGGTTAAAATTGTTAAATCTGTTGAACCATGTTATATATAATATTATAGTCATTATTTAGGTGCATTAGGGGTTTGTTTGTTGGTTTGGTTTCTTGAGATTTGAAGCTTGTCAGTGATCTCTGTTCAGAATGTTTGGAAACCAGTGGTATTTTGTTCTGAGGTAGATGACCTTTGAGATGCTTTTGGTCTGTTAAAGAAAACCTCATGAAACTGGTACATATTTAAAGGCTGTGATGGTAACTGAAGTGCAGAGTGTTTCTGATGAGTATATATACTTTCATCATTTGTGTTTTATTACTGAGTTTTCTTATTTTAAAGGATAAATTAAGGAGAAAATCCCATGAAATTTCTGACAAATCTTGACTTTTGAGGACGTACAGACTTGCTGTTGGAGATCTGAACACTGAGACAGCCTTTTGACTTAAGTCTAGATTGATTTTTTTTAATCAGAATGCCTTGCTCTTAGTTACCTAATGTTAAACCAAATAGGTGCTTTTAAGATTTGTGATTGTTATTTAAATGCAACTAAAAGTGTATTTGTAGATACGTGTGTTCTCTAATCAGTTTGTGGTACGGTAAATACTGCATTAAATAGTATAATCTGTGTGAAGCAGAAGGCATTGCCTTAAAATACATTGTGTGAAACATTATTTCATTGGTCTTTATTTGCACAGTGTTAAAATCAGTGTTCTGTGTTGTCTCTTTTCTATGCTATTTGTAAGCATAACGTGTTTCTGAATATAATGAATTCATGGGTTTTGCCTGCAGACTGTTCTCATTTTTGAAGGGATGAAGCATTTATTTAAAAAAAATAAAACAACCCCCCAAAAACCCAGCCAAAAACCGAACCCAAGAGCCAGACGCTCTGCAAGATAAAGGCTTTGTTTGCAAGCCTTTGGTCATGCAGCCTGAAGGTCTAAAGGCATTTGTTATGCATACTTTCTGTATCAAGTGAATTCGGTTGCTTTTGATCTACTACTTTCAACTTGGTTTTGGGAGATGACATTTTCTTCAGACTCTCAAAAGTAAAAAATCGCAAAAAAGTTCTTCTAAAAGACGATCTCTTCCTACCTTTCAGAATTCAGTAGGCGTTACACTGCAAACTGTTCTGTGACCAGCATGAGACGTTTTCCGTTTGATTTTTGATTTGTAAGAGGGAAGGTTTCATTTTGGAAGACGAATTATTTGTAGGCTGATCTGAAATAGTTCCATTCAGGTGATCTTTTACATGGAGGGATAGCAAACATCTTCAGAATGATAACTACACTTCTACTGAGGCTCTGACTGTAGTTTTTATTCTTGCTTTTTCCTCATTAGCATATGCATTTTTGAAGTCCAAAATGTAGTTTAATTTTTTTTTTGTTTTAAGAGAAGAACAGAGGCCTCGGCCCATGTACAGTAAATTTCAGGTCTTACTCGGTACTTTTATCTCTGTAAATGCTTTTGGCCTATCACTCTGAACTGGAATGGGAATATCATTGCCAGCTCTACTGCATTTGGCCAGTGCTGGTGATGTGTGACAGTGCTTGTGGTGCATTTGCAAGGCTCTAAGACCCAGTCGAATGTGAGGTGTTTGTTCTCTTTGCCATCCCATATTAACCCAGTAGAGGGACCTGATGTCTAGATTTATATTTTAGTAATAGATACTCGGTGTATTTTAACGGGGAGAGGATGTGTTTTGTTGTGATTGTTCTGAAGTGAAAATCTCATTCATAAGCTGAAGATAGGAGGAGAAATGAGGATTTGTTCCTCTGTACCACACTAACCCTGTATTAAACGTTAATCGGGGGTGTATGCCTGTAACAATGACAATGCAGATTCTAGTATAATTACAACTGCTCTTTTATCGCCCCTAAGAAATAAATGTGGGTCATTGAAGCCCAAATTTGAAATGCATTTGAACACACCGAGTATAATTCAGTTACAGTAGTGTAATGCTGTGTGGCTGCTGCACACAAATGCCATTAAGTTTCTAAGTTCACCAGCAACACGTAGAAGTGAATTTCTTGAATGCAAAATGTTTTCAGATTATTTCTGCTTATGAAGCTGTGCGACATTCCAGGAGGAGCAATTTTTACGGTTTTCTAACATCAACTTTTTAATCATTACACAGCCAAGTGTGTAAAATGCAAGTTGTGGAAATGTGTGTAATTTAAAGTCCTTGGGGTATTCAAATGTGTACGTGTTTGAAGGGATGGGAATGAACCCCCTGGTTCTTTCATGCATGAATGTGTAAACCGAAGAAAAGGCAGAGTTATCACATTTTCAAAACACTGCTATGTCCTCAAGTTAATATGACCATAAAGCTTATTTATTAGTAGAAAATAGTTCTACTTTTTATGAAAGCTTAGATAAGGAAGTTTAAAAGTTCATGGAGGAAAACTTAGCTATGGTCCCTACCCACTCCCCTCCCCTCCTTGGAGTGACTAGCTGAGAACTATATAACTTACACTGTCATAGTTCAGGAAGAATTGGTGAGAAAAATTGGGGGGTTGTGGATTTCTCTGCAGTTAAGCAGTGGAACATGACTGAAATGGTTTTATTGTGGTGGTATGTGCCTTGGAAAACTCCCAGGTGTTCTCTTCACACCACTGCATGTGCAGCAGGGGAGAGGCTCTTGTTTTAGTCTTAGAGCAGACTTGAGATTCTGTGGTAGCACCTGTAGTTCAGTCTGTGCAGGAGAGCTGTGCCTACCGTTGTTTTGCAGGTGCTGAAGTTGTTTCATCTGGGTTCTTCGCAAGTGCTGTCAGTACAAGAGCTTCAAGGCAAAGCTCAAGTAATGGTTCTGGCCAATGTAACTCAAGTTTGTACTAGTGCAGAGTCTCTGTAGGACTCATCATTCTTTTATATATATATGTATATAAAAGATCTCTTAATTTTTAGTTGTTTTTTGAGTAGTTATAACTGCTCTTTTTCTTGGTGACTGATAGATGTGGGGTAGATTTGGAGTATCATGGACTATGCAATTGTATTCTTCTGGTTTAGGGATAAGAATTGCGGTGACAGGGATTGGAGGTCAGTAGTAGGCTGTAGGGGTCATTGCGCAAACTGTACAGGTCTCGGGGTAGTCAGCTTCAGTTGATACCTTAGTGCAGAGGAAAAGTATTTGTTCTCAAGGACTGTGGTTATTTGGAATTTTTCTTTCAGCCTGTCTTCTGTCTTCGTGATGGTGAGAGTGGTAATGTTGAAATGCTGATTGCTTTCCAGACATGCCTGTTCTAATAAGTGACACGATGTCCGCTTGAGGACATTGAACTTACATGGGCTCTGTGATGCCTATCAGTACAATCCTATTGATGCAGGCACATCTGTGTAATACAGTTAAAATGTTATTATTAGCTTCTGCTCTGAGTAATCAAGGCAGTCTCCTGAAACAGGACTGTACCGCCTTTTTGTGACTTTTAAAATTGCATCTAATGCGTAGTTATGGTGTATCTCTCACAGTCATGCAAAAAGAATAACAGAATCAGGTTTTTATTGGTAAGTTATGACTACTAGCATATTCTCATAAAGGCTTACATAATGTAAAGCAAAGATACAAGCTCAAGTGTCAGGCTGGTAAGGCCTCCTAACAGTCAGGATTTACTTGCAACCATCTCTGTGCTGATACAGTTGTACTGTTTCAGGTTCTGGGCCTAGCTGAGATACATCCTTCCTGTTCTTTGTTCAACAGACCATTTCATGTCCATGCAGTCATCACATATCTCTGTCTATATTCTCTGAAATGGTTACAGTGGTCTGTGGTGCTTGCAACACAACTTCATTCCTAAGATCAAGAGAGCAGCCATACATACTGTGAAATAACTATTCCAGTCGTAACATGTCCCTTTCAGACATGTGGACTCTGCAGTGACAGTTCCTGTTGATTCTTGGCTTTCTTTTCTGTGATGTAGCTAAGATGTGCAAGTGAAAGGCCGTCTTTATAGCTGTAGCTATAGCCTTGTTAAATTTTCTTCTTTTCTGCTTTTACTTTAATGGGTAAACTCTGAAGGCAGCCTGCGCAACGCACGTAGGATTTCAGCAGATGCAGCATTTGCATGTTCTCTCACTCTTGAGAGTGGGTGTGATCAAATTTCTTCTGCCTGGTTTCAGCCTAGAGTAATTTCTAATTACTGAACAACGCCGACTGCCCTTTCAAGGTGATAGGATTCTAAGCAAGAGTTTACAGTTGTCAGAAACTCATTGCAGGGGTTTATAATCAAATTGATAGGTTTTGATAGAGTTCTTCCCTGCCCACCGCCAGTGGAACCATCAGTCCTGAATAATGTGCTCTAGGTGACCGTGCTTGAGCAGGGAGGTTGGTTTAGCTGACCTCCAGCGCACCCTTTCAGCCTCAGCCATTCTGGGGATGCCTTGCGGTGCGTGATGTGGTCTGCTATGTTAGCTGTTCTGTTAGGGTCCAACTGTTTAGGAATTGTAATGTTCCAGTTACAGCAACCAGGGAAGGGAGGGTGGGATTGTGACAGCTCAGTGGTTCTCTGGCTTTTCACAGTCTAATTATTTTCCTGGTAGTACCTGTATTTGGAGTAATTATCTACCATTAAAGAATATTCTTCAGTCCTCTCCGTTGTGTGGTATCCCGACACCTGATGTGAAGAACACTCGTGCTGCTGTCTGTATGTACCCACTGTTCATGTTCTGAACCTCGTGTTGCATTTCTTCTGGAAAAGCTGAGCTTATACCACTGTTCTTGCCTTTCCTTCTGAATTGTCTTGCGTATGTGCTACCTCTTTGTCTCAGTCTGAGGCAGCCTGTGAGGAGTATCTAAGCCCATCCTGGGCCGATAGGCTTTTCTCATTAATTATAATGAGATGCCACATCGCTTAAAATTTTCACAGAGGCCGCTATGGACAAGTACATATCCCTGTGGCTCTGAGCAATCTATCAGAGTTTTTCCTGAATCTCAGTGTAGGGGAAGTGTTTTTCAGGGAAGATCAGTGAATATATATATACTGCTTCTTGAATAATCTTAAAGGTGGAAACCATATGTGATCTGTTGCAGTTTTGCCCAAGTTCTCCAATTTGAGAACTTCCTAGAGGTAGTGAGGACCTGCTCCATTTTGGATATAACTTACGGCCATTTTCTTCTATTCCCTGCCCATTCAAACATCTCAGGAGTTGGGTTTTTCAGTTCTTTGAATAAGTTTTTGGGAAAATTTCTTTCAGTGCACAGTGGTTCATAACTGTCTATGTGAACACTGAATTTAATAAAACATCAGTGCTGTAAAATCTGTCGCTGTCGGAATAAGCCAGGAGTCCTGGACTACCTGTGGGGTCTTACTATGTCAGATGATATAGTCTTTGTCTTCATGTATTCACAACAAACCTTAATAGCTGTCATTGAGTTAAGGTATGCTGATGATGGACTTTAGCAGGAAAATTTTGTGAGCTATGTGTTGATACTCAAAATTATTTTGAATGTTTGTGGAAAGAGATGGTGTGAATACCTTAGAGAACGCTGCCGGCTTCAGTTGGGGCTGTTCTGTCTCACAGGCAGAGGGGAAAGATCTGCAGATTCTGTAGTTCTATCAAAACGTTTTAGGGTTTGTGGTGTCTTGTACAATCCATGACCTTGGCATAGCAATTGTTTTGGCTGCTCCGTCTTTTCTTGGTTTTCAGCTTCTTTCTAAGGAATGCCAGCATCTGCATTCATTGGTCACTCTGTCCATAGGAGCATTTGTTCTGTTTTTCCCTTTGGCCTGCTCAGTAACTTGATGATCTATTTTAATTTTATTTGAGCATCCTTAAAAAAGCCTTTTTAAGAAAGGCTTCTACAACTTGCTAGCAGAGTCTGCATGCCCTGCATTGGAACAAGCAGACAAAGCTTCATCTTTATGCGCTGCACTGGGCAGGAACTAGCCAGCCATCCGGAAGACAGTCCAAACTATTCATGTTCAAAGTACAAATCAATTGTCCCCCTGAGTGTTTGGCAGATATTAGTGTCCCACATTGGGTAAACTCCACAGGTTGGAGATACCTCTTAATCTGTTAACTGAGAGTTATAAGAAGGAAAAATTGTTCACGTTTCTCATGCAGGACTCTGCTTGCATACCTTGGCAGTTTGGGGAATTCTTGTTCACTTTAGAATATCCTGTCTGGATGCTTGGGTTACTTACTTGGATGGTGTCTGAGAGTTGGGTCCTTAAAAGGAGAGGCTCTGTGTGTTTGTGTGATTATTTTGTGTTTGAGAGGTCAACATTGAATACTGTGTAACTTTTGTATGAGCTTGTAACTGGAATTCGCTTGCTGAGGCAGCACATTTTGGCTGCCCGGCAATAACAAGAGCAAGAAATGCCGGGTGGGTAATATGCTCAAATAGTGCCCAGTTTGTACTGAAATTAAAATGTTTGAAAAAGAGGAGTTCTTCAGAATTTTCTGATTCAGAATCTCTTTTAACTTTGTATTTTCTTCTCTCCTCTAAGGTAATGGAACTTCTTGCCCTAAAATCTTTGTATATAATTTGAAATAGAAATGTCAACCTTAGATTATTATGGCTCTTCAGTACATTATCTGAAAAATTGATATGTATTATAAATCATCTAAGTATGTATCTGATTGAATCTGTAGTGCGTTTATGCAGGGGGAATCCTAGGCAATAGGTTTTCCTAAGCTTACTCTAAAGAATCATAGAATAGTTTGGGTTGGAAAGCAACTTAAGATCATCCAGTTCCAACCCCCCCTGCCATGGGCAGGGACACCTCCCACTAAACCATGCCACCCAAGGAAAGAAATCTGATCTTTCAAAGCATGTTTTTCTGCTGGTTTGATTTCCCCGCCTGGGAAATCCATTTGGGGGGTTGTTGATCGAGGGAGACCTCATAGCAGTCTTCCAATATCTGAAGGGGGCCTATAGGGATGCTGGGGAGGGTCTCTTCGTTAGGGACTGTAGTGAGAGGACAAGGGGTAACAGGTGCAAACTTAAGCAGGGGAAGTTTAGATTGGATATGAGGAAGAAATTCTTTAGTGTAAGGGTGGTGAGGCACTGGAATGGGTTGCCCAGGGAAGTTGTGAATGCTCCATCCCTGGTGTTGTTCAAGGCCAGGTTGAACATAGCCTTGGGTGGCATGGTTTAGTGGGAGGTGTCCCTGCCCATGGCAGGGGGGTTGGAACTGATGATCTTAAGGTCCTTTCCAACCCTAACTATTCTATGATTCTGTGATTCTATTCTATTATCCAACCTGCTCGTCTTCTGTCTGTTCTGCTGGTAAGGCAAACTTTAAGCCTGTTTATTTAGCTGAATAGCCATTAGGGACCTTCAGTCATGTGGGGTTTCTGCGCCAGTGAACTTGACTCCAGCTTTTATGAAATACAGGTAGTTCCTGCAAGATTCCTGAAATATGTTTTATCACTGGGTTTTAACATTTATTGTAGTCTATGAGCTTCAAAGCAGTTTTCTTTCAGTCTTATCACAAGGTGTGACATTTGTTCTACTGATAGTAGATATTTCTCTTATCTTTATAAGAAACAAGAGTAAGACATAGTGCTACTAAACTCACTTCTGCTTTTCCAATTTCTTGGTAGTGTGGAGGGAAGCAGTGAGATTGCTGTTATTTTGTAGTCGAGCATGATAAATGGTTTAGGAATCTCTTTGCTGAACTTGTGCATCTATATTAGTTCAGGATTGAATTAAGCACTCCAAGTACTGGATTTCTTGAGGCAGCATTAACATAAAGAATACACCAATGTTTCTTTAGCCAGATTTGTGGTTCTTAAGTTATTCTTGTCATGAAACTTTGCACTTTCAGTCTTTACAATTAAAAACCTCAAGTACCTCGTTATGTCAATTACCTAGTTACATCACAGTAGGTGGAGTAGGGCTCTGAAGAATAGATGGTTAAATAGCAGTTTAGATATTCAAACTTGGATTTTTCCAATACCCAGATGGCCTCTGCTTCCTGATGATGTTTATTTAATGTTGGATGGTCGTCACTTAAAAACTTAAGCAATGATAGTCTGGTTTAAATATCAGAATTTTGTAAGCCAAATTTCAGGTGTTCTTCTGTGTGCGTGCACACTTTGTAAATCTACAAGCTTTGGGTGGCATTGCTTCTATGAAATGTACAGTGACCACTGAATGGAACTGTGAAAATTGAGTTATAGAAAAACTCTTGGATTGAAAGGAGCATTTTCATATAATTTCTAGTTCTGTGAGGAAATAAGACAAGTGAAGGCATCTAGCAGCTGAAGAGAACAGAAGGCCTTAGCGATTCTTTCCATGTGAAGTAGCCACTTTACTTCCCTTTGTGCATGCAGAATGTTGCATTGAACTGCTTTCTTTCCTGTCTGTCATGGACTTAGTATTTTGCAGTCTAAGGAGTAAACCTACTAATGGACTCCTGACTGCTGGAGATGAAAGAGGGGGGAGGGAGAACCCAACCCAGAAAGGTGAGGGGAAGAAAAAGTAAGATACTGATTTCAGTCATTTGAAATAACTGGATTTGTATGGTTTTAATCAATTTTGTCCTGATAACAGCAGAATTCCACTTGGTTTATGTGTCACACGTCACTCTCTGCAAGCTCACTTGCTAGGGCATGTGACATTTTTGTGGTTTAATGTAATGCCTTTTGATACATTACAGCAAGAATAAGGAGCAAGTTTTCCTCAGTGGTCTGTAGTGGCTGATGGGTGTGGTGTTTGATTTGCATGCAGAAGGTGCAAGGTCCTCCATAAATTTAGGCTATATCAAATGCATGCAGATAAATATGTCAAAATATGTGCTGATAAATACTGTCATTTACATGAGGATCTAATTTTGGACTTAAGAATTCTCTGTGGGATAGCTGTAACCCATGGTGTTTGTAAAATCTGGGGAGTAAAAATTACCAAGTTTGTCCAGGGTAAAATAGATCCCCAGCCTCAGAGTTTTCAGCAATTTTTTCCCTATTAAACTTGCACGGGTGGTGTGAAGCACTGGCAGCCACATGTGACTGAAAAGCAGCATGGTCAGAAACAAGTTGTGTGTGTGTGGTATAAAGAAGTAGAAAGGAGGAGAGGATTCTCCTGGAGCTCAATCCTCAATTGCTGCATCCTCCAAGATGAGCCTTTTTGCTCACTCTGGAAGGAAGTGATGAGGCCGTGATGCACACACTGAGGGAGAATTCTATTTAGTCTGCCTTCCCCATTTAAAACCTTCAGTATTTGTTGAAAGGATTAAGTATTTTACAATTGAAACGTGTTGAATTTTGTAGGCAGGTGTCAGATACCTCTCACATAATGTGTGTGGAGAACTGAACTGCATGAAATGCTTTAGAGATTCCTTTAAGTATAAAGGTTCTTACTGCTCTTGTGACAAACTGCTGGTATATATGGCTAGTAAAGCTGCTCTTGCAGAGGTTGGATTTAATGTAGCAGTACACAGCAAAGTTTTGTTGACACAGATAAAGTGAAGCACTAAAATATATAGCGTTTTCGTAATGTTTTCCCAGTGTAGATGTTGCCTTCCACCTAAAAGTAGAATAAGTGAAGTTATCCCAGTGCACGTTTGCTCTGTGCCTGGATTTTGAGCAACGTGCTGCAGATGGGTATGTGTGTTTTCATTCATAATTGGGCCCAAGTGGATGAGCAGGACAAGGACAGGCTTTGGAAGTCGGTGGGGGTTAGCTGGGTCTCATCAGTTTGTATACGTTCATCTGAATACTGTGAAGAGTTAGAGTACACTACAGCCACCTTGTGTGTAAAGAAACATAAACTACAGGTTTGAAAAGACTTAAAAGTGGAGTGTAGAGGTCTACTGAACCTGTTTTCTGAAACATTTTCTGACTTTTTTCCTCCTGTTTCTGTCAGTCCTTGAACAGTAGCGTGTTCAAATGCCTTTGGACAGCAAATGAACCACTGACATCTTACAGTGTAAGAAAAACCAGAGGATCTGGTATCTTTTTTTGTTCTTTCAGAACTAAATCAGCTTCTCCAGGTTTGGTGATGAAATGAGACTTGAAGAAATAAACCCAACAAGTTGCTCTCCTCTCTCCTGAAGGACTTGGTCATGTCAAATCACAAATGGCAGCCATTTCAGTGCCTGCTTCTGGGGATGGTTGTTCCCTCTCCATCCCCTTTTTTCCCATCTTAATCTTTGATTGCACAGAAATGACTAGTTTCACTGACAATTTGGTTTCACTTCATTTTGAAGCCATGGGCAGTTGTGAGTTGTTAGAAATGAGGGTAGGCCTTAGCCTGGATTTCATTAGAATCAGTAACAAGTGTGTTGAAAAGGTTAAAATAGGCCTGTTGAAAAGCATCAGGTGTTTGTGGGTCTCTCTGAAGATGATTTAGACCAGCATGCATTAGAAGATGTTGAAGATACTCATTGTGAGACTAAGTCAAAGGCCTTGGAACTTAACACTGCATTTTCTTCTTAGTACTTACTTAGCTTTCTCTTAAGCTTGCTCCTAACTCTGAGCTACTTACTTTGCATCCTTATTATTTTAGAGATCAGTGACACTCTCTTAATATATTTTGTATAAATTACAATAAATTCAACTGTAAGTTGACCATAAAACGATCTTTATGGATATGTTTTGCAACTGGAAATTATTGCAATGAAGTGTGAGTATCCTCCGTGTCCTGTGAAAAATATGTGTGCTTTTCTGAATAGTAAGTGCAAGTGTACTGTAGTCAAACCAACTTTGCAACAAGTAATCTTTAGTAGATAAGAAGAGGTTGTTTCTATGTTAAGCACTGTGTTATCTGTAGTCCTGTTCTGCCTAGTACTGGTATATCATGTATTTTCAATAATGTAATGTCTTTATCTTGATTTTAGGAGAATGACATCTTCCTGGGCTGGGAAAAGGGAGCTTACAAGAAATGGGGAAAGAGTAAGAAAAAGTGCTCTGATCTAACACTAGAGGAAATGAAAAAACAGGCTGCTGTCCAGTGTCTTCGCTCTGCTTCTGATGAAGTAAGTTTGGACTATTTAGTATTGAAGACTTTATGCCATTTGTGTTAGATATATTTAGCTTGGGATGCTTCTGTTTAAATTTGTGGCTTTGTAAAGTGCCGTTTCACCAAGAGTTCTCTGAGCGTTTATGTTTCTGTAGGAAGTTATGAAATCCAAGCATGGCAGCAGGATTTCACAAAACATCCTGTAAATTATGACAAAGTGTCCTTCTTTCCTTTCTGTAAGCCCTCACCTATTGTCACGGGCAGTTTCAGTGCACCAGTTTGTCTTGAAACTACCACAAAGCTTTGCATAAAGTTATTTCCTAAAATTCTGAATTTACTTTGTGTAGTGTGTGAGCAGCGAGGAATGGAATATTTGGGCAGAAAGCTACCTTGCTTTGTACATCCTGTATCCAGAATTGCTAAATAAAATGCAGTGTATGCTAGCAAATGTTCACTTTCCAGATTACCTGGAGTGGAGTTGAAGTGCGCTGATGGGAGAAGGTGAGGAGAGGTGAAGGAAGATCCCAGAGGCGCAGCAGATACTGTGTAGTTCAATGGAGAAGTGGAGAGAGAGGCAGTTGAAGGGAATGTTTAAAAAGCAAAAATGATGTGTAGCACATGTCAGTGAAGTCTCTGCAGGGAGGGTTTTCAGACAGCAGAAGTAAAAAAGTCTGCCTTTAGTCTACGGAACTACGAATACTTTCATCTGTCACTACTGTAAAAAGGAACTCTACCTCGCCCATGCAGCCTGCTTGCATTATTGCTCCATGCGGTTTCCTAGTCACAGTTTGTGCTTGTGCAAGCATTTGTGTGGATGTGTGATGAACTGCATTGGGAAGGTGAATCAGTTTCCTGAGATTAACCTGATTGGGGTGCAGGAAGTGTTAACCCAGAGATGTTTCCTGGTTAGATTTGGGACATAGACACTTGTGGCAGCAAGTGTGAGGAAGGAATGTGGCCAAGAATAATGGAGGAAGTGGGGTTGATTTCTGTGGGTATTCTCACCACCACCACCTTCAGTAGCATTGCCATCACATAGTGGTTTGCTGTTATGAAGCTACTTGAGCATTTGTTCAGCTACTAAAGTGCTGATTGACTAATAGCGAGATTTCTGAACTCCTGTTTTCCCATTACTAACACAGTGATGCAAAACGTAATGCTGTTGGTAATCTGCTCTGCTCTCATAGTTACAGAATATTGAGGTCAGCACTCTTGACTACTGTACAAGCTAATTTAAATATGAATCAAATATGAAGAAATAATTTTAAGAAGTAATGTCTTGAGGATGGGACTATTTTCATATACTCATGAACAACAAAAAGTAGTAATTTTGTATGTAGACTTGTAGGTGATGGATTTTTAGCTTTAGAAATTACTCTCTTGGTGCATCTTCACACAGCTGAAAATCGAGGAGCATCTTTTAGAGCTGAATTTATGTTATACAGAGAAATGTAGTTGAAAAGAAAAAGGAAAGAGGTAAATTTAGTAATAATCCCTGATCCACTTGAATGTTTGTGTAATTTCAAATGGAAGAGGGAAAGAAACCTTTCAACTGGAGTTTTGAAAGAATAAAAGAGCTGTGATCTAAAAGGCTGAATAAGTAACTTCTTCCACTGACTCCTTCCACTGACTCGTGTCAGATTTTTGTTGCTTAACATTAACCTGTAATCTGCAACTTGTAGACTTGTGCTATTTTGGGGATATTTTGACTTCTGTTGCGTGTGAAGACAATTGAGTTTGCACATTTGTTGTCTTAAATGAAATTGCGGGTCTTAGTTTTTTGGAATGTATGGAACCCTTTAAAGCTTAGAAAAAACTCCCCAGTTATTACTTGAAGCTGTTCCATACGTAGTTTTAACACCTGTATCGCATAAAAGAGAAATATAGATTAGTGGGGTTTTTTAACCCTGGAGTTGAGGGAATGTTGATCCTGCTTTGATGCTGCTGGTATTTAAAGTAACTTGTTAAGGTATCTTTTCTTTCTGCTTTTCAAACACTTTTCCTGTGTTGGCTGGTTTCTGTACTTGTGTCTGCGTGTTAATCTGATGGGAAGAATCAGTAGTTTTTGGACCATGAAGCATAATGTGAAAATACTGTTCTACTGAGGCATTGAGGTTGTTCCATTGTTTCATTTCATCTTTAGAAAAAGCTAAAACTACTCAGTTAACTGTGGCCAGAACTGATGATTAGTGGTGCGTGAGTGAGGGCTGTTTGTTGCAATACAAACAAATACTTGTTCTCCACTGCCATTGGATTTTATTTGTCTGAATCATCTGAAAATCTGTACCTGTAGAGAGAGGTTTTTTTGTGAGGTAGGCAGATGTGTTCATTAGGATCTTCATGCATGTCGCCTAATGGCTTTGCTGTCAGAGGTTCTGTTCTTCTTGCAAGGGCTATAGTCCACAAGGGCAGTTCTGGAACTCGAGTGTAGTTTTGCTGGCCATCCATGATCTCTTTTTCAAACTAGTGGTTATGGAAATACCAATACCCTCACACGAGTACGGAACACTTGCTCTTCCAGCCTAACTTCTTTCAACCTTAGCATTGGAGCAGAGCAAGGTTGAGGTAGCTCCATTACTGGGAGGAATCAAAAGAGGTCGTGTATTTAAACTTAAGTATATTTAAAGTAGAACTGTATTTAAGTGAAATGGTTGGAATGTTTACCCTGTGTGTGTCTGTCGAGAGTGTATATACATACATGGGTGTGCACGCAAGCCAACAGACAAAAAACCCCAGGGAGATGATTGACTTCAGGATCAGATGAAGACTTCAGGATCCTGCAACCTGGTCTATTTTAGGGGAAAAAAAAAAGAGGATGAAAAGGCATTGAGGGTTAATAATAACCTTTCTAGCCCTTTTAGGAAATGACAGAGATCCAGGTTCCATAATTTTGGTGTTTATATTTAATAATCTAAGCCAGTAATGTGTTGAGAAATTGCAGTCAGCCTCCACCCCCTACCAGTAACCAAAGGTGCTGAAACTGGCAATCTCTTCAAAAAGATGCTTAATGGGGAGAGGAAGTAATAAAATAGATTAGATGAAAATTGACTTGGTAACAGTAAACACTGTTTTGTCAGTCATTTAATGGTTGAAATAAGTATTTTGAAATCTTGTCTCCTGTGGATTTTCATTTACATCTTATTCATTCTTAGGGAGTACTTCATTTGGTAGCTCAGTTTGTTTTGAGTTCAGTTTTTTGCCTTCTTAAAAAGGGTAATGCTGTTAAACACCAGTCTGAGACAGAAATCCAAATTCTGGTTATAATTTAATGGTGCAGAAAACAAATATGTGACTTCAAAAAGGCCGCAGTTTGATGTTTGTTTCTAAAACATTTCTGAAGTTAGAGCATGATGCCCCATCCCTGGCAATGTTCAAGGCCAGGCTGGATGGGGCTTTGAGGAACCTGGTCTAATGGAAGGTGTCAGAGAAGCTACAGTCTTTTGACCGCTCTGCCTCACTGTGTCTTGCAGTGGCAAAGCATGTTGTGAATGAAGTGCTTTTGTGAGTGGGAGCCTGATTTTTGACAGGTGCTATCCAGTATATATAAGAATACAAGTTGTTAATATATGTATTTCCAAGGACAGTATTTTTTTGTGTGATAAGCATTTTGGAGTCTCAAATTGCCTAAATTTGTATGAATCCTTGGCTGCAGATGCTCTTGATGCAGTCAGAAGCAGAGAAAATGTAAGTACGTTTCAGCTTGCCAGAAAATGAAGACAGAATGATGGTGTGAACTTTTTAAGACAAGTACTTTAATGTAGCAATCAATTGCTATTCTTACTGCAGTTCTAAGGTTTATTTTTTTCCCAAACTCTTGAATGGAGTATAAATAGCAGCGCAGAGATGTGCTGAAGAATTGTTCAGATTTTAAGCAACTTGCTAATATTGACCTTGAGTAGAGATTTTCTCTTAATTCTCATCCTGCTGAACTGTAGAAGAAATGTTAAGATGTTGGTTTACAATTAAGTGGAAAGCAGGGGTATCCATTCCAATGAAATGCTGGATTAAAGAAAATAATAAAAGTTCAGGACTGGGCAATACTTATGTGAAAGTCCTTTGAGGAAAATAAGGCATTTTATCATGAAATTACTGCCTTAAATTTTAACTAAAACCAGCTGTTTCTGTCAGCATTAAGTGACTTTTTTTGTGGTTAGTTTTGTTGCCGTTAATTCCTGCTTGGTACACCTAAAACTGGTAAGGTCAGTTTGTACCTGTATAGCTTCTGAGATGCCTTTTTTCTTTAAGCCTCTTAATTCTGAAAGCCAGAAATTTATTTTGGATTTGAATGATGAAACTTATCCATAACAAGACAGAAAGCAGTACCTTTGAGACTCAGAAGTAGAAAAGTAAGAGTTTAGAAATTCACCTGGGTGTATTTGTGCAAGGTGGAATTAGAGCAAGATTGGAATTAGAGGTTAATTGTTGAGACTGGTATGTGCAAGACCTCACAGTAGGTATATTTTCTAGTAATAATACCAAAATTACTCCTGTTGCCTGTACATTGGTCATAAATCCAAGCTGAATTACCTTTTAACTGACTAGTTTTCTGCTAAAAATTGCATTGCTCAACAGAGTAAGCAGATTTTCAGCTGTTACTGCAGTTCCTGTGTAATGCTCCACTCACTGAACACTTGTAGCATTACATGTGAAGTTCCACCCCAAGATGGTGCCAGAGTTTCAGTTAAAGCAGTTGGCGTATCTTTGTTCTGCTGAACTGGATCAGGACATTTTAAGAGTGAGCAAAGGAGACGTCTTACTTTCTGCACTGATGAAACCAGATCTCACAGGCTCTTTCTCTCTGCCTAAAGGTGGCCACTTCCCCTAAGCTGTTCCACAGCATGCACTGAGACGTTGCTTGTGTCTAGTGCCGCTGATCTCTCAAGGCATGTCCTGATGGGGCTCAGGAAGTGAACTGCATTTCTAACCAGGTCCTCAAAATCCACAAGCTGCCACATGAAACAGTGTGCAACATGTTAGAATAGGAATTAGGCCTGGTTGGTAGATCCCATAGTGAATTTTCATGGAATCACAGAATGGTTTGGGTTGGAAAGGACCTTAAGATCACCTAGTTCCAGCCCCCCTGCCATGGGCGGGGATGCCTCACACTAGACCATGTTGCCCAAGGACTTCTCTGACCTGGCCTTGAACACTGCCAGGGATGGGGCATTTACCTCTTCTTTGGCCAACCCATTCCAGTGCCTGACCACCCTCACAGTAAAGAACTTCTTGCTTCTATCTAACCTAAACTTCCCCTGCTTCAGTTTAAACACATTCCCCCTTGTCCTATCGCTACAGTCCCTAATGAAGAGAATTTTGAAGAGTGCTGCGCTTAATACTTTTGGCAAAAGCAAGCAGTGCCTTCCATCCCGCTGTTCTGAGAACTTACTGCTTGGAGACACACTGAAGCATAATTGGTGAAGCTTCCTACCGTTAGTTCCTTTGAAATGAACTCAGGTGTGTGCATTCTGTTACTGGGAGCATTGGCTTTGCTTACTTTGAATTGTGAGGGGGCACTATAACTCTTGTGATATCTCTTATATGTGAGCACTTGGTGGAACAAGTGTGGCTCTAATAAACACCATAAGAATTTGAAGTTACAATCTTATTCTGTAATGTACCTGCTTTCCACACAAATTTGAGATGAGTCTAAAATAAGATCCTGGTGAAAATTTCTTAGCATTTCTCATTGTTCTTACTCTATGTGCAGAACTGTCAAATTTCCCTGCAGTTACTACAGTTTTGCACGTAAACCTTATTTAAAGAAATAAGCTCCTAATCAGGCCACATTAATCAATTAGTTATGATTCCATCATGTATGAGCATTGTTTTTATTGAGGGGTTACTCAGGCCAGCTATTGTAGGCTCCAAAGATTAGGGAGTCTGTGTGCCAGTTAGACCAAGGATTGTGGAGTTTATAGCACAGGGAATATGTCTCATCTCTCCTTCCATAGGATGCCAGATTAACTAGATTATTTAAATTCCATTTTAAGCACCATTTTATTTCTACTTCTCTAATGTAAGCCAGTATTAATTAGGTAATGCATTTTGAAAACTATACTGGGGTACCAGGGAATCAGGTAGCAAACATTAAATGGTTTGTAAGGGATTTAGCTTGTGTGTATTCATGTAACTAGAAGTGACATGGACAAGAGATACGTAAAGAAAGTGCTCAATGTTCTGTTATCTTATTTTTTAAAGAAGGTGGAAAATGCTAGTCAGAAAGCCCTATAAGGAGGGTAGCAAAGTGCTAGGATGAGTACTGTTAATGTAAAGATAAAGGACAGCACAAGGATGAAGCAAGTTGTATAAGCAGCATCTTAAATCAGATGAAATGCTGAAGTTGCTCTTGAAAAGCTCGAATTTATCAGAGCAAAAAGAAGTTAAAAGGTCCAAAACAACCATAATGCTTCTTGAAGTATATATCCAGACTGGCTCAGTCATAGCATTTCTGTGTGTCTGAGGATGATTGTTCCAAATACTTTCCAGGAAATACCAGAGCACTTCACAAAACCAATGGATTTTGTCTGTCCTCTGGGCTGTATCCTGTTGGCCTTCTGGAAGGGGATACACTGACTGCTTCTAGAAAACGCAGCAATATTTAGGAAAGGATTTGAAAGTTTTCCAGGAGCTAAGAAGGATTTTAGACAAGATGTGTGTTTTGAAAAGCACAATCAAGCTGGGACTGATATCACTCAGCTGCTTCTGTGCAAACGCACCACAGGGTTTTATTTCCAACCACTCATTGTTTTTCTGTGATAATTTAATCTGCATTGGTTCAAGAGAATTTGTATTAGGTCTGTATTATTGAATCCATTGCCTTCTGAAGTTTTCCTTCCTTCTCCATTCATACACTGAGTAACCTATAGATGATACTGATTTTGGCAAACTATATTAGCCTGTGCTTTATGACTTCAGATACCAAATAGAAAATGGAAGTGAAAGCCTTGCCGAGATAACAATCACAGAATAAAGTAAGTGCAATATATCAGTTCCTTTTTCCTTATGAATTTGGCTTTTAAATAGATATTCATAGTACCACATGTCTGATTTGTCAGGTTACTGAAGCTGCTACCCTGAGTATAATAGTAATTTTAATGGAAATTGGCAAAAGTTTTAATTACTCCGATTTTTATGTAAGTTTTCTTGATACAGAGAAAGTATATAATGAACTGGAGAAATTCTTTATGGGCGCTCAGTCTACATAGAAGTTGCTTCTTAACAATTTGGGCATTTGTTCTTCAATTTGCATCAAGCCAGCAAAAGTAAATGAATGCTTACCTTGTAATTTGTATTTAAACATCTCCCATAGTATAGATCATTTTATATTGGAGACTGAAGTAGGTGTTGGATATGACTGAAAGTTATTTTACCTTGCATGTACTCCAGTGATGGTGGGAGCAAAGTGGGGCAAGGCAGTTCTCTCACCTGCAGCTTGTCCTGTTAATCTGAGGCAGAAAGAAAGTTTGTATATGTATGTCTTAGAGGGAGAAGGCAAGCACAATCTTTCAGGTGCACAAGTATGGCCATGAAAATGGCTTTGAAGTCAGCATATTTGCTTATAACCACTCAATAATCAGAAGAATAGTTTCTAGAGATGAATTATACTTTCGGGGGGGGGGGGGGGCGATAACTTTTACCTCAATGTAGCCTGCTATGGGAGGGAGCTACAAGAAGTAAGTTTTAAATAACAGAAGTCAAATTAGCTGCTCTAGTAACCCACATTTAGGTATAGCATGTTCATTTTAAGTCAGTTTGAACTACTAGTTGACCTCTTTTTTTCTAGAATTAGTAAATGTGGACTCTTAGAACGTGAGGTGTGAAGTGGTGAATTACAGCTCTGAAAGCTGACCCTGATCCTAGGTATGTGACTTACCTTTCCTAATGCTGTTTTAATACAGAAGACAGGACTTGAAAGGAAGTCATTTTTATCTCCTTGTTGGAGAACTATTGCTCTCGTTTTGCTCAAGGTTGCTTGGATTTTTGTGTTATCAAGTCAGTTTCTCTGCCTGGAAATTGATATTCTGAGGTCACAGATCTGTTGAAGATTACTGGGATCAAGTATTCACAAGCCCCAAAAGAGAAATCAATAAATAGCATTTGTTTTTCTGACCGGTCCAGTGTCTTTGTTATAAATCATTATGTATTCCAGTGAAAAAACAAAGATGTAAGTGTGTTCTCACTACTGAAGGGTCAAAATACATACATACAAATGCATACTCTGCGATGTTTCTTAGTGTCATCTAGCTTATTACACTGGAGGAAAATCCCATAATGCAAAGTGGAACCTTGTTTTGTTCCTTTGAACTCTTACTGCGTTGAACGTCTCAGGGAGCCTGCTTTTTGGTAGATTTATTTGTTGGTTCCTTTATTTATATCGTTGGTGATTTTGGGAGTTAGGGGTATTTTTTTAGTCCTTTTTTTTTCAGTCTCTCTCTCAAGTACCTCTTTTGAGAATACTTGTAATCACATAAATTATACTCTATCAGAATGTTAGAAGTTTAAAACTTAGACTTTTATCTAGCTCTCATCATCCTGCAAAATATAGAAATAGAGTGGTTGCAATGAATCACATTTTATGCCTTATTCAGTTCACGTGGCTTAACAGCTGATTCATACAGAACAGCTACCTAATCCTTCTCTTGGTGACAGGCTGCATGCCAAGAAAACAGTGCTGGTACACTGCAGTCAGGATACCATCTCTGTCTGGAGAGTCCTGTGACCTGTTAAAAGAATGAATTGGAAGTATGAATATATTGATTTACTTATTGATTTACTACTAAATTAGTAGATTGTTTGCAGTTGTATTCTGCAAAAGGAGTTTCTGTATGCTGCTCCAGATGATGCTGCTTTAGCAGGGATTTGGACTAGATGATCCCCAGAGGTCCTTTCAACTTAAACAGTCTATACATCTGGGAAAGTGAAACAAGGATTTGGTTCAAGTGTAAGCTCAAAGCTCTGAAAAGCCTAAAAGCAAATGAGTGAATGTTAGAGTAAAATGAAATGTAATGCTTTTGTCTTTTCAAAAACCTTGGAGGAACACAGATACTTCGTCATAGCTTAAAGTCCTGAAGTAACAAGCCATACTTAACTACACAGTTCAGAGCTTCTGGAGGAAGCTTATGTTAGGCCAGAAGCAAAGAAAAGAACCCCACAAACCCAGCACCT
>JAOEHY010034713.1:0-11822 GCA_025447955.1 Psilopsiagon aurifrons
CTCCAGAAGCAGAGGGAAGAAAAAGGGGGAAGTGAGTGAACAAACTGCGTGGCTGATTTATGGCTTAAACCACGACACTATCCTGCTTGCAAAATCAGTGCCCAACTGTAGGTATCCAGACAAATGGATCCCCACAACAAAACATAACAGCCAAGGGCACAAAAACTGGAGGTCAAGTGATTGTGGGGAAAATGGTGACTTACTGCTGTCAGTTTGCTAGGCATCAGGCTGTGAAGAACATGGATTTAGTGAGTGGTTTAGCCTGGAGGAGAACTGAAGGTGGGGAGACACCAGCAGTTTTCCACCATAGCCAGGAAGGGAGGTAGTAAGGAGTCATACAAAAGTCCCTCTTCATTAGGACAGTGTGTAATAATCCATAGTAAGATACTTTCTCTTGGTTGCGCAGCAGAAATCCCCAGAAGAAGGTGCTTTCAAGAGACCTTGACCAGTTCTGTTGCAGTCTACATGGTGGTAGCCACAGAGGGTCTCTAAAGGGTACAGAAAAATACATACTTACATATTTTGCAAAGTCCTAAGAAAGGGAAATTCATATTCATAGAGAATATGCATCATGTCTCAACTCAGTGTACTGCCCACCTATTCCAGGCTGGCAAAATTTCACTGTATTTCCTACAGATGTTTTCCCTGAGGCTTTGTACACTTTCTTGGAAAATCTTTTTCTTGATCTGACTTCTTTACTGACCCCAAGATTAATTCCAATGCGTATTTCGCTACTTCTTGTAAAGGCTATTTTCTTACATATGGAGGGTCTTCTGTAGGAGATTTGCAGAGCTGTCTTAAAAGTGGTTCTTTGTGGTTGCTAAAATTGAACAGTGTCTGATTGCTGAGTATCAAATTATATTCTTATGTCTTAATATTTCTCTTTATCCAGTAGCTACTAATAATTAATGTTGCTAGGTATTTAAGATACTTATATTGCTGTCCCTTGTTATTGACTATTAGATAAACTTCTGCAAATTATTCTTGTCAATTTACAAGCACAATTTTTTTTTTTTATATTTGTTGATCTTAAATCTTGACATTCTTACACTTCTTTCAAAACTCCTGCCATTTGCTAAGACTTAAGGAGGGGTTAAGTCATCTTTTTACTTTTGTGTGTATATCCACAAAAGTACATTTTAGACTAAAAATGAGTGAATTTATTATGAGCTTCCCAAACTCGGATTCTGGATTAAATGATAAAATTTAGTGCCAGGAAGGTAATTCTCTTTTTAAACTAAATTCAGTAAGAGAAACTTCTTTTTTTAGGCAAAAAGAATCACTGGAGATGTTGAGGGTGCCAAGTATGGTATGTAATAAATCCTAATGAATACAAAGATTCAAACCAGTGGTTCATTTTGATCCTTCCAGAACAGTGATGGTTTATCTGACCAAAATGAAAATGTTAGCATGTTTTTGTTGCATTGTATTGACTTAAAATCAGGGAATGCATTTGTTTTAGTGTGAACTCATCAATATGAGTTTATTAGCAAAATATTATATAGTAGTTATTTATGAGAACATGTTTTCATGTTCTTAGAATCCAGTATAAGATCTGTAGGCAAGAGAATGAATGTACTTTATTAGTAACTTAAAGTCCCTGGAAACAAGATGTTTTATTACCAGCAGACTATGGGGGCAGGACAGATGTGCAGATTTACCAGGACAGGGAAACAGGCTGTAGCATCTCTCTCATCATGGCCCAGGGGATATGAACTTTCCTGTTACATGATGTGATTCAAAGCCCCTCAATTTACACTGCTTCTAATCTGAACTTAAATTCACAGATAGTTAAATGCATTTATTTGTAGTCTGTCAAATGTTTAGACTTTTTTAGATTAACTTTGTGGCATAGAAAGTGTTTTCTAAAGGTGATTAAAATATCAAGTGTGTTTTGGTGTTTTCCACCAATAACAAATAAAAAATCTGTATATGAGATCTGATCATTAGAGGATTATCTTGCTTTGCAGGTTTGTGAATTGATGTTATGCCTCCTAAAAAGAGAAAGGATACTGGTATGACAGTCAGTAAACCAGGATCATATTCTTTTTCCATGCCCTTGACAAGTCTTTGTGCCTCAGTTTATTTTCCCATTTCTCACTCCTAGAGTTTATAATTGCTTTGCGACAGGAATTGCCATGTCTACATTATGGTAGAGTGCCTTACAGGACAGCCTGGCACTGGGAGTATTAGGTAAACTCTTCATATCAGGAAAACATGCAATTTAAACTTAGCTGCCATATCCTTCTAAGCTTACATGTAAAAATTTGTTCAGCTGTTTTTACTCAGAAAATCATTGCTCTGTATATATATATGTGTGTATATAAATACAGTAATGGGTATATACATACATAAACATATATGCAGATACATATTTAAAGAGACGTAATATTTACTAAATCATCATCATCATGGCTTGGCTTCGCGAATGAAGATTTGTGAAGGGCTTTACCCATGTTTACTACAAGCACGCTGATGGCTAAAAACACCATGTAGGATAGGCAAGTCCAGTTGCAAAAAGCACAGTGGAAGGTCTGCTTAGGTGGTATAGGTAAGGCACGGTTCTTTCTGCGTTCGCTACAGCACTTCGCAAATGTGAATAAACCCTTCGGGCCTGTGCAGTGGATTTTTTAGGTGAGGCGCAGCATGCACAGACCTGACCCTACCCTTTGCACCTGAGGTTTGTCTGCCAGGGCCCAGCGAGTTTGGATGGTGACAGCAAAGTCCTCAGGTCATAGGTTTGGTTACTGTTTCCTTCTCTTAGATGGATGGCATTACAGGGCTAAACGAGCTCCACCTGCCCAGGTTTGAAATCAGCGTTGTCCTTCTGCTAGGATGGTTGCCTGAAGGCTAGCGAGCCCATCCTGCCCATGGACACACTTTGTCTGACCCTTCAGTTGCGACCTGTCTGGCTTGGGAGACCCTAGCAGAGGCATATGCCACCAGCAGCATAGCTCTCAACCTCACATCGGCATGCAAGCTCTTTCCCCACGACAAGGGGATGTCCGTGAAAGAGATTTACAAAATAATGCTCTAATAAGCAGCATTTTGGTGTTTTTTGCTTCCTTGATATGGCAATACTGTATACTGATAAAATGTCAATTTATGCACCTGTGTCTCATTCTGTCTTAAAAGAAGATATTGCCAAAAAACATTAAATATAACATATACTTCATATTTAGCAGAAGTATTTCCCTCTGGTTTAGACACAAGGACTTGAGTTCAGATTTCCTAATATCTATGCTTTTATAAAACATTTTAGAGATCTAGTGCTCTGCCTTTCTTTTCTCTGTGCCTCATTTTCCCAAACTGGGGTATCATGTCCAATCGTAGTCTTTCTTACTTCCCAGTGGTCCACATCACAGTGGCAGATGATAATGTTTAATACTGTCTATAGCTCTAATTGATGACAATGCTCAATGTAGGAGTACATTTTAGAGCACTGAGGATGGACCAAGGATTCATATTCTTCAGGGAACTGATTAATTTTAAACTTATTTCTTTCCTTGTGTCTATATTTAGTGTAAGAACAAATCATTTTCATATAATTTTCTGTTCTGGTTACAATCTTAAGGGTGTCAGGGGAATGGATAAATGGATAAATGTTCTGCTATTTTCTCTTTATTATTATAATTTTTCTCACAAGATTGAGAAAAAAGGGAGAATATAATGAGAATAAAAATGCACAGTACTGAAGCATTAAAATTTGGTGATAATTCATTCCTTTGACAGACTACAGCAAGTACAGAATGCAGTGTAAGACATATTCATTCTTCCAACAAAACATGTAGAAGGAGTAGGAAATGGTATAAAAGTAATTTACTCTTATGACAATTGTCCTAAGGCAGCAGCCTCATGTTCTCTTAGAAATGTCCTTTGTGACAGCATAGCTGCAGATATTTTATTTAAAGGTACTCCTCAGTTCAGATCTATTTCTAATGTATGGAAACAATACAGGGGTTTGTGCATAGGTAATTAATTTGACTTTAAGAATATGGATATCAGGGGTTTTGTCAGGCCATTAAAAGAAAAAAAATGTCTTCACTCTGAATTTCTAGATGTTGACATTGCCATAGTTTTTTTATGATGTTGTCTAGCAAAACTAAAAAAATCATGTTTTGACTTTTCCCTGCATGGGTTTAGTTCTGAAGTACTGTATTATTTACAATAATGAGAATAGTAATGGTTCAATTTAGAACTCTATTCAATTTAATTCCACTGCAGCCACCGAGATATGGAATGATAGAAGACATTTCTTCCTAGCAGTGTTGGCATGACATTTGTGGGCTTGAAATATATCCCTTGAAATTACATGTCCACACAAAATTTAGCAATAGTAAACACTCAAATCAAAAGCTATTAGAGCACAGAGCATTATCTCTTTCCCTAAATTGTTTCAATTGAGTTTAATATAGTTTTACTGAGCAATTGCCCCAAGAACTTTACAGTTTGGTGATTAACCAATAAATAGCATGCAATAGATTTTAGTTTTAGACAGTATTTTCCCCTCTGTTAAAAATCTCATAGTGCTCTGCCAGAAAGGTTTGGACACTAGAAATGCTGTAATTGTCCAGGGGAATGATGTAGTTGCTCTATGCTCAACAACAATGTGGATTGGAGGGTTTTTTTTTTGTTGTTGACAGGCAGAGGTTTGCACAGTCCCTGGAGTAACAATGAAGGGGTAGCTGAGCTTTCCTTTGGTCAGGGTATCAAGGAGCTAGAACAAAGGTGTTCTTAGTGTGCACTGAACAGCCAAAGCCTACCTCAGCGTTGCAGAAGAATAGAGATTGTATTATCTCACAAATGATTGTCATGAGACTGACTTGAAAGAAATTTACATCTAGTCATATGTCACCCTGAAGGATCCATGTAGTAAGGTATTTAAAGTAGCTAAGATTAGAGTAGCTTCATTTGCAATTTAAATTTGCTACAGACCATTTTTTGAAAGCATATACAAGGGTCCTAGGATGTGAAGTGTCGTTCAGTAGGGAATTATATTTGAGCTTTATTAAGGTAGTATTTCTCAAACTATCTTTCGTCCATACCTGCCTTTCTCCTGTATTTAGTTTTTAAAGGAAGGCTGAAATGTGTATACACAAACACAACTCTGCACCATGCTCTTGTTTCTGCCTATGTAGTCCTGGAGCAGCGCTGCTCTGGGATGCCTTTACCACTCTTGACCAGCTTCTGCAGGCAGAATGGGCTCTGAAGTGGGTCCAGAGCCAGCACCCATACAAGAACATGTTGATATATTATACCTGGGTCGAGCAAATTAAACTCAGTTTATGTAAAAAGGGACAGGACTAAGATCTGTGCAGGGGGTAGGGAAACACTTCCTTGTAGTGCAGAAGTGTCCAAGTCATGGCAGGAGCAGGGGTGGAAATGTGCCTGTCCTGACACCATCACCAAGTTTTTAGATGTGCGGGGGCAGATCCCTCTATCCCCAGTGCTGTTCTTGCTTCTCTACTGTAATGTGAATGATAATTATGCCCAGTTACTGTCCAGAATTGCTTTAGATAATTAATAATATTGTTCACTATTTTTGATGTGGTCCATGTATTATTGTTATTATTCTTTATAACCAATATGTTCTTTCAGCTACAACCCTCAAGGGTCAGACTAGTTCAGTAAGTGAAAGCAGAGCAGAGGCAGTACAGTAAAGCATGGAGCAAATGCATTAGAGATCACAGTAGAGATAACTTAGGACAAACAATTGTCTCAGGAGCCAAAGGAAAACATAATGAAAAACAGTAAAGTGAGAAAAGGGCGTGTAGCAGGACACAATGTTTATCCACCAATTATAGCAGCATACTGTTTAGTTTGGTGACTATAAAACCCATGCAAAACTAGGATGCATTTCTTTTCTAAGAGGGAATATGCTTGTGTTAATAATAAATGTTCACTGCTTTTTAACAGTGTAGCAATTCTGATCAGATGCCAGCATGAAGACAAATGAGGTTGAATTCATTTAACTTCTCTCTGGTAAGAAAGGGGTCATATACAGCAACCCCTTAGACTTCAGATTTCAAGTGGCAGCGTCTTTTATAGAGTTAGCAGCAATGCCAAACTTCTTTCAGTCAGCTACTGGCATACAGGAAGGTACTAACGACCATGAGAAAATCTTAAGTGCTAGAGCTTGGAATTGATGGCCTTAATTTCTTGGTAGAGATTAGATGCTAGTAAAGCAATATTTTTATCTTAAAGCTTCTCTAACAACCTACTAACAAGAAAATTCAATAATGAAAGTCCACATCACACTGATTGTATTGCCAATAATAATGAAAATGTTTCTGTTGTTCTTTGTTTAAGTAGGTTAGATATCACAGTGTCTCTGCATGGAAGTTGCCAGCTAAGTGCCTTTTTTTTTTCTGGAGACCTGTCAAAACCTAACACGACAGTATGTTCCTTCTGTGTGAGATGAAACAGCTACACTGCCAGTAAGAATATGTCAACATGGTGAATTTTTGCCTCTCTGGAAGTGGGCAACTTCATGATTGCAGTCTGATTGTGACACTGAGGAGCATTCGTGTTGAGTCTGCTACCTCAGATCAGAGACAAAACACAAAGGTATGTCATCCTCGATAATCTTTTAAAGAGCTTTACAATGCAGGCAGTGGTTTCCCCCTCTTGAAAGACAAATTGCATGTCAGAGGTATCAGTGTGTACTAAGTATCTGTGTGGTGGCAGGATGCTTTTATCTCTGTTCTAATTTGGTTCTGGTAAAACAAATGCATACACTGAGTAATTAGGATTTGCTCTTCCCTCGTTAGAAGGTTTGCAGGTAGGTCTCTTGAATAAGCAATTGCAGAGACATCTCCCATATCTAGGCTGCTACCTCCCTGTAAAGGCAACATTGCTTCTTTTGTGTGTCCATTAGCAGGTCTGTCACAGAGGTGATGCTGTGAGCATGTTTTCATTGCTGCTATTCTTATTTTTAAGCTACTTTAAATAACAAATTTTTCTAAGGCCTCTTGGAGGATATTAGAAATGACATTTTCCATGTTACTTTTCAAGGAATACAGTAATAATGTATCGTGGTTTAGACCAAGCCAGTTACTCAGAACCAAGCAGTTACTCACTCACTCCCCTTCTTTTCCCCCCGCCACTTGGCAGGTTGAGAATCGAAAGAGTGTAAATCCCATGGGTTGAGATAAGAACAGTCCAGTAACTTAAGGTATAACACAAACCACTGCTGCTACCATCAATAACAACAACGATAAGGGAAATAACAAGGAGAGAGAATACAAAACTAAAAGGGGAAAAGGAAAAGAAAAAAATAAACACAAGTGATGCACAATGTAATTGCTCACCACCCACTGACCGATACTCAGCCCAACTTGAGCAGTGGTCTAGCCCTTCCAGTAACTGCCCTCAGTTTATATACTGGGCATGATGTGCTGTTGTATGGAATTCCTCTTTGGCTAGTTTGGGTCAGGTGTCCTATCTCTGCTTCCTCCTGGCTTCCCATGCCCCTCCTCACTGGCAGAGCATGAGACTGAAAAGTCCTTGGTCGGTGTAAACATTACTTAGCAACAACTGAAACATGGTGTTATCAGTGTTGTTATCAGACTATGGCCTAAACCAAAGCTGTGGAGGCACTTTTTACTTCAGTGACAGTAAATATGGTATGGTGGAAGTATGGCCAAGTAAGAGCAATCTGAAGACAGTCTTCATAATCATGAAGACAGCTGTGCAGAAGCAGCCCCATAAAATTCAGTGCTCTTGTTTTCTGGATGCCACCTTGGGAATATTTACTATGGTTATGGCTTTATCTAAATATGGGGACAAGGATGGGGTGCAGAAGTATTGGGAACATATTACAGTTTCTTACTTTTAAAAGAATCCGGAGACAAGATTTTCTCCCTCCAGATCTGATGTGGTTTAAGATATCATGCTGCCCTTTAACTTCCCAAGTGATGCACTAAAAGTGTATAACACTGTTACACAGTAAGAGGGATAAATATTTTATTTCCTTGCAAAATATCTTTCATGGGAGAAATGTTTTCATCTTAGCTCACTAGGGGCAGCAAATCTTTGAGAAATTCCAGCACCGTTGTTCACACCTATACACAACACTGGCTTTGCTAAGGGCTTTTCTATAAAATGGCATAGGTTCATATTGTATGTGACATAAGGACCGCTGTGTCTCAGAGAGGCTCAGTCTTGGCTCTGATTTGATGCTAGAAGAAACAGTTACAGCAGCAAGGTGTACCATCACACTGTCAGGTGTGGACATGCCCATAGGCGTCCACATGTTGAATGCCCCACCAAGAAAGTCACAACCTGCAGACATTGTAGAAAAAGCCAATATATCTGCAACTGGCACTCAGGGCCTTACACACACACTTTAGTTGCAGATTATAAGAGTCACAATCTGCTCCTAGAAATATGTTTTTTCAGCAGAAGTTGAGGATCATCATAGCCAGGAGCCACCTCATCCCTGTAATAGGAGTTATTATATCCACTGAAAGGATCCCTGATCTTCAGTACCAATTTTCTCAATGGAACAGCTTGATTCCCTCCCACTGTGGTTGCAGTAGCTTTAAGACTGAGTAAAAGAAGTAGCTTTTATTTCAACAATCACAACATCACAGAGATCTCTTTCAGTCTTGTTCATTGTTGCTGTTAAATTCACATAAAGAGGCAATAATAGGACTATTTTTTTCAGAGTAATTTACAGCTGTTGAAGGTGTGGGCCTCAGATGTGCACTTCTGACATAGATACCACTATCAGTGTGCTCTGTTAGAAGCTAAAAAGGTTTTAAGGCTTCCTTATTTTTCCCCTACTGCATTGAGTATTTAGGGGGAGTGTGTCCATTTCAAACCAGTTTGGAATAATTCTTGAAATTGCTGGAAATTTCTACATTGCTTTGCCTGTTCTTTTTTCTCTGAAATTTATATACATATGCTTTTGAATATTCATATTTACTCTATTTTTTAGGATTTTTTTGAGAACTTCTCCATTGTACTTCTCATGTTGCATGTTGCCAAGTAAATTGAATAGAAACTACCTTGTTCTTTCTTAATTTAAGTTTTTCGTATAAAGCCCAGCCAGTTCTGAATACTAGCAGGCTGTTGCTTCTCTGCATAATGTAGAAATCATCAGCATATTTAAATAAGCTCCTATAGAAGATATGTCAGCTTTTCTGAATTTCCTAGTGGTGGTTTGTTAGCTGGCAGCAAGACCAAAATAAAAACCTCCTAGCCTATATTTATTTCCTATTTTTATTTTCCCAGGATCATAATTGTTGATATATCAACATTTAATTGGTGGGGTTCATATATTTATGTATCATCAGGAAGAAATTCCCGCTATTCATAATCCAATCTCAAATTCTTATCCTTCTTCATAATTCTCAAGAAATAGCAAGCAGGGGCATTTTGTATCAAGACCATAAATGTCTTAGTCAGCCTCCTTACTATAAGATCTCTATTTGAAACTGCCCTCTTATATTTTCAGCTCAGTGCTCTTTTGTCCAATAATTAATTTGGAAGTTGGTGACCTCCTTTTTTGTAGCTTCCTCTTCAGTGCTTTCTCTCTAAGCCAGCCCTTTTACCTTGGTAAATCCAAATCTCTGTAGCCCTAAAGAGGTCATTGTTCAGCTGGCAACGTTTCTTTTGTTGCCTGGAAAGCATTTGCTGATTTTGACCCTTGTTTTTACCTCGTTGTGAGGGAGGTGGTTTCAAAACCTTAACTGCCTGCTCACCACCTATTACACTTTAAAATATTTTTTTTTGCTAATTGAAGAATTCGAAGCAGTTTTTTTACCATTATTGTACTTACAGAGGTCATGAAAGGATAAGAATCATGCAGTTAGCTATGAAAACAGTGACTGCACCATTTTCCTCGCAAGTAATTCTGGACTTTGTGTCATATTTTGAATGTTTCTGTGGAACTTAAACTACTGTTGAGCAAGTGTTGATTGATTACTACACGAACAGAGCTTTTGGCAAGAACTAAGCTTAACATTGGCAAGTTGCTTGATAATTATTAAGAGTGTGAAAACCAACACAAATACATTCATTTTGCAGGGAGCTCTATCTCAAATGACATTTACAGTTACATGTTCCTCTTGATAGTGATTCTAGAAGACAGTCATACTATTTAATATGAAAAATAAAGTTAGAATTGGTAATATTTACTGCTGAATATCCAAAGGTGTTAAAATTGATTTCAAAAGAAGGTAACCCATACGTGTAGGAGGTCTTAATCAGATACATTTGTTGCTAAAATGTTTCCTATTCCTTTCCTTTCTCTAACAATTCTGCTGTGATATTTGTTGGAAGAATTTTCCTTTTGGTTTTGTCTTCAGTGACTTAATTGTAATTCTGTCCAGAAATTTCAGTGAAACCAACCATTTACAATTTGGTAAGGGTTTGGGTTTTTTTTTTCAGTAAGAAAGAGGAAATGCATTTACAAAGTGAAAGTGGAAGCATTTTTATCTTCAAATAGAAGGAAAATTTTCTTTCTAGAATCCCAAAGAAAATGCCATGAAAATATAATTTAACAATTTAAATATAAACCAGCATCTATTGTTATGCTGGTATCTGCAAAAAAACCCCAGGATGTAACACTGGTATCCAGAAGTTCTAATCTTGGAGACCCATTCTAGGGAAAATGGTATCTGGACAAGGAAATTGACTGTTTTTGATTGTTCCTTTAAAGCAGGAGTCCCCAGATCTGTTGTAGCTGCATCTCACTTGTCAACACACCAGTTATGTCCAACCTCCTATGTAAGAGCTGCTCTCACTTCTAATTTCCTCCACCTTCCTCCATCCTCTGTTTTCCTCTTCCTCTTGCCCCCAGCAGTGCCACAATCATGTATCAGCTTGACGCTGTCATCAGTTATTCACAAGTGAGGAAATGAGCATCTCTAGCAGTTATTTAATCATCTTTCAAACACCGTTCTTGAGATAAGAATGGCCACCTTTTTTAGATGTCTTTCATAGTCCACTGGTCATTTGGTATGTAACTTAGACTTTGACATCCAAATTTTTAAATGTCCTTAGTTATATAATTAATCTTACCCATGATCTCTTAAATCAGAAGTTTTATTCTTGGGAGAAATTTACTGCTGTACAGATGGAGAATTACATACTCCTAGTAAACATGCATTTGGGAATCCAGACTCATAGGATATGAAAGGTACTATGGGATTAATGCACATTAGTGGGAGTCACACTGCTATAGCATTATTAGGCTACCTTTAAAACAGCCTGTTGCTCATTGAAGGCTCTTATATATCAGTTTTACCTAGAATTCACAGATACTCAGAGTTTTGCCATGAAAAAAATTGTAAGGGCTGTTTTCCCCCAGAAAGCTTGGCATACTTGTTTGAGATGTATTAGTGCTGTAGTTTCTTTGGGTATGGAGGAAAAAACAGATGAATGCTGTTTGGAGTTTTTGGGGGGGATTTTTTTTGTGTAGTGTGGTGTTTGTCTGCATGTGTCTTGCTCACATGTCTTCTCCTAAGGTCTGGAGATTTTAAAGGCAATCTAGGTCAACATAGGGATTTTAGAGAACTTGGAAAATTTGTTAATAAACAGTAAGGTCATCTTGATGTTTAATGTGATGGTGCTGTGAGCCAGTGAAAGCTTCTCTATTAATTCATGGAATGTATATATAGGTGTTGTATTTTGAAAATTCAGTGTGCACTTCTGCAGCTGCACATGAGGATTTTGATTTGTGTTTCCACCTTCATATAGATTACTCAGAAGGTAATGTTCTCTTCAGAAATCACTGTGTTCTCTTCAGAAAATGACAGCTCTGGTTTGACCTTCTTTAAAAAGAGATGGCATAATTGTAGAAAAGTGCATCAGCT
>JAOEHY010034714.1:0-20145 GCA_025447955.1 Psilopsiagon aurifrons
AATTAGAGGCCTAAATCTCAAGTCCTTGATTTCTTCCCTAAAAGTGGAATTCTCCCCTAAAAGCATTGACTAGTTTCATGTAGAATCTTTAGTTTTGGTGTGAAGTATTTGCTTTTTAAGTCATGCTTTGAAATTTTGTCCCCTTGGAGTGAAATTTGGAAAAAAAAAAAAAGAAAAAACAAACCCAGACTTTGTACTATGACAAAGAATAAAAATTCAAGATTGTGAAGACTGAAATGTACTCTAAATCGTGCACCAGCAGGATAGCATTTGTCTCCAGCCAAATTTTCAGAGGGTTAAACTGTCTCCTGGAGTAGATGTTTAAAAGCAAGTTTGTTCTTTGATGGGACTGTAGCAAAGTTGCTCTTTAAAGCAATATGTTTGGAACTTCTTTATGAAGCAAGAGAGTTCAATTGCACTTTAGTTCTTCTTTCTTAGAGCTCTGCACTTTGAACAGAAGAATAAAAAACAGATTCTTTGAGATGGAAAGGAAATCTACAGTCACATTTTAAAATTTAGAGCCTAATGTTTAAAACCATCCCCTGAGATGGAAGGTGCAGCACTTCAACCCTACACTGCCTTATTTATGTGTTTTATTTAGTGATTTAGTGCGAAATACATTTTAAAAATTACTGGCAGAGGAACCAAAACACAGTGTTCCCTTTCACAGGGACATGGTAGGTTGATGAGTGTTCAATCTACTAATGCAAAAGAATCATGAATGTTCTTACTTATTTGCTGTCACTTCTACTATTAAATGTTGCTACAGAAGGATAGAGAGTCACTTTTGCAGAATAGCCTAATGAGTTCATGATCCTCTCTAATCTCCTTGGAGATCTATGCTTTCCTGTGCTTGGGGAGATGCATGAATTAACCCAAGGTACTCTAAGTATTATTTATTTTATAGAACAGATGTGCAGAACAGCTCTCACTTTTTCTCCTTACCTTTTCTTCCTATTCCCACTCTGAGAATGATTTGAGCAATTCAAGCAATTTTTAGAGCAGTTAAAGAATTCTAAATCAATTCAGTGTGACAGATTAATAGAAACTGGCTTATACTAAGTACTGAATTGTTTGGCCATGTTAAAATCTAAAGGTTGCCAAGAATACCTGGAATTTTAAGTGCCAGGTGATATTTAAGGAACATCTCTGAAGTAATTGATTTAGGTACCTCTGATGCTTAAGTGGCAGCTGAACAAGGGCTTGCAGTTTTGGATTCAAGAGTTTAGTTTCATTTTTTAGTTCCTTTTAAACTGCTGAAATGCTGGGTTTGTATTTAGCAGAGTATCAAGATAAGGTCTTCTATAATGCCTAGTTCTTATCCATTAACTGTAAAAGCAATAAAGCAGTAATGACTGCATCCTGTTCAACTGTTTGGATGATTTATCCTTGAGCATTTGGTTTCTTGCTCTAGTAGAAAAAATAATTTGCTTCATTTTTATAGCCTTTTTATTTTCTTTCTTCTCCAAATTGTATTCGGTTTGTGGAACCAGAATTCTTGGTAATATAGACATTTAAATTCAGTATGTGTGTGACTTAAAACCCAGAGAAGGGTCTTTCTGTTTTGACTTCTGCTGATTATTTTTGATCTGTTGCATCTCTTAAAAAACACTAAAATTAATCAGGATTATATATTGGCAGCATTGAATTGGATGGGATTGCACTGGTTATCCTAGAACATAAACTGCCTGTTAAGAGATACAGTATAATGTACAAACTCTCAGTTGAGGTGACTGTAATCACTCTAACTGCAGCAGCACAGAGTGGAGCAAAATAAATTAGCTTGTAATGAGTTTTGTGTTGCCCCGATCACTTTATTTTTAGTGCCTGAAGTAAATAATTGAGAATGGGCTTTCAATTAAAGCTTCTCTACAGTGTGCTTCAGTCTCACTGATAGTGTTTATCACAGACCAACTTGAATTTCTTTTTAAAAGCATTTTAAAATCCACCCCCTCAAAATACTTCTTTTTCTTGTGTGTGTGGTGTTAAGTTCTGTGCCACTTCTGTGGAATTTTCATGCCTCTGAGTCTTGTGGCTAAATAGTGGCATTTTCAGTAGTCACAGCATAAATGGCTATGGAAAGCAGTTGCACTTAAAATGCCCTTTATTTCTCTTTTGCATTCTCCACTTTCAAAATTAACTCCTTAAGTCATTATATTTATGAAACATGCAATTTTATTCTTCCTTTTGGTATTTGTTGTGTCACTTGATACATGATATACTTGCTCCTATGGTGCTGGTTTTTGAGGTACAAAAATTACAAAACCGCCTTAATTCTTCAATTGTTTGGATTTTGGTGGGGTTTTTTATTTCCCTCTATATTTTTTTTTTTTTTGGCCCTTGGTGGTTTTTACGGTTTCAGTGACACATGCCATTACTGTAACTGACAAATTCTGCCTTGATAGCAAGGAGAAAGCATGTTTGCTGTTGCCACCACTGAAAAGTAATTACAGAGCTAAATCAGTGGAAGTGAAAACTACAGCGTAGAAAATTCTGAAAAGTAAGTAGGACATTAACCACAGTTCTGTTTGGGACTGTAATTACATGGAAATGACAGATTTTGACTCATAAAGGTACTCTGAAACTGTGATTGTAGTTTGATTTGTAGCAGTGTAAATCAGGAGTAAATGTGATGTGGGAATTACAGGAGCATAAAACAAATGTAACTTATATGTACACTTTGGATTATTTCCAGTTTTGCCATTAGTCAAACAAGAGCATGAATTGCACCAGTAAAGCAGGATTGTTCTTTGCATCTGGGTCTTCGAGCGTTGTAATCAGCAGCACTGACTGTTCACTGCCATGGCTGCAGTTTCTACAGATATATCACAATGCTGAAGGTGAGAATCATAGAATAGTTAGGGTTGGAAGGGACCCTAAGATCATCAAGTTCCAACCCCCCTGACATGGGCAGGGATGCCACACACTAGACCATGTTGACCAAGGCCCTTATGCACCCTTGCCTCAAGACAGCAGTCGAGGCACCCTCTACACTCCGAGGTCTGTGCTGCAGCCTCCCCTCTCACCACATCTGTCCGGTGCCCACGCCACCACCACTGGGGCAGCCAGAGCATAGCTCCCAGACCAGGCCCTGGTCCTGAGGTGAGTGCTCACCATTCCACTCGCTCCAGACTTGAAGGGTCTCCTCTGAAGCTACTCACCTTGGCAACAAGCAGAATTAAAGAACTAAAGTGCTCCCAAATTTTAGCCATTAGAAAGGTATGACCAGAAAAATAAATATGTAAAATTGAAAATACTAGAAAAGCATAATTTTTGGAAGAAAACTGCTTTAGGTGTGAAGGAATAAATATTAATGCGTGAAAGTATTTGTTTGAAATGGCAGCTATTTGCAGTTAATGGGCTTTTAAGCTTTAAGAGCTTTCATTGAGGGTCAAGCACAGGAAATTGTGAGGGAGAAATCATTTAAGCATTATCCACATCAGTGCTTATACTAGGCTTAATAACATCACCTACATGGGAGGAAAAGGATATAAGTAACAAATGCACACACAAAGGATTTACATTTAAAAAATAATTGTGTAAAACTTGGGAGAATTTTCCTTTTTTTTTTTCCTTACTGTTTTTTAGTCTGCAGATTCTCCAGCTAAAACCACCTAAACCAGTGTTTTCTCCCCCTGCTCATGGTCTTGATCTTTCATACTTTCTGTTTGCACTTGTTGAAGAGATGGCAATGATAGCGCAAACTTCAGGAGTGGAATTCTGGTTTACAAGTTGCTCAAACACATTACAAACACAAAGTTATAGCCTGCGATTCCATAAAGTGCAGCAAAAGCCATTTCTTTAAGCCCAGTCTACTAGCCAAATTTCTCTTTAGGCTGAACTAATTCCCAGAGGTGTTTGTTCTGCCAGTTTATGAAGCGTGGCTTTTAGAAATTGGAATAGAACTTTTGTGCTTCTTCAGTCGTGTCCAGTACTGCCAGCTAGCGGTCAACTTCAAAAATTTAACCTAGTGGAATTCATGTTAGCAGTTTAAAACAGAGAAATGGAATAAAAATAGAAAAAATTGATCTACAGGGGTAGGTACCACTCCTCTTATTTTTCCTGAGCAATATGAACATGGAAGAAGAACTTATCTGTAATAAGGTTTCCTTCAATTTTTTATCCTCCTGCATCTCTCTGATTCATTTCAGGAAAACTAATTAGTCTCAGAAATTCCTATAAAGACATGAATAGTCAGAGAGTTGTCCGCAGAAATCATAGAGGATTTTCCAATTAATTATTTCCATATATGCAATATTCAAGATACAGTGGATATGTATAATATGCCTGTTCAATGCAGGAAAGCTTTGCCTAGAACTTTTCTCTTTAAATACACTCACTTTATCACAGGTTCTAAAAAATTGGAGCAATAGTATTTTCACCTAAAGCTAGTATTATAACCTAATAGTTAGTATTACCGTTCCTATTAATCTGACATACTGAGCAGGGAGGCAGATAAAGTTGTTCTACAAAAGTACTGGACTTCTGAAGTTGCTTGGGCTTCTGAGGTCATTTTTGTGAGATGTAATCATTCCTTTTATATATACTGTTGCACACATGTAATTTTGATCTCTATGAATGTTTCGTATGTCTTCTGAAATGCAAGAACTGCTAATAATTTTAGATACTATCATTTATTTTGAAATACTGTCACACTCAATTTCATTTGTCATTGGGCTTTTACAATTCTTTTTCACTTTAAACAGTAGCCTAGAATATTTGATTTTTAAATTATATGTAACCTTTGGAAGTTTGTAGTATTTTCTGACTGGTTTAATGGATACTTTGCAAGTTGTTGACACACTTGCAAATTTATCTAGTAAATGATTTGAAAACTGTTAGGATTTTCTTTTTCATATTTCTAAGGGCTCCAGTATAGACACAATTTATGAGTTAGAAATTAATTTGAACTGCAGATCCCATAAATTCTTCTCATGTATGAAAATGAAGCTCAATTCTCTGCTTGCTAAGGCTTTATCAGGAATCTAGAAAATCATGCACTTCTCTTTTAAAATCCTCAACACCTAAAAATCACTGAGAATTTGTCCTAAGGATCTGCCGGGGCAGCTCATCTGTCCAGTTAGAAAGTAACCATTTTTGCACAGTCCTCAAGACAAAGGTTCCCTTGACAGTCTGTATGAATGCAATAAAGGTAGAGGCAGCCATTAAAATAGTAGTTTAACATGCTGTTTAAATAAGAAAGCTTTAAGGTGGAAGTCACAGCTGCAAATCCTAGCTGTCTGCTAGCATACGTCTAATTTGCTAAGCTTAGAAATTCTTCCTTTGTAACAATATCAGACTGCTAAAAAGACTTTCTTCTTCCCTTTCCTACTTTTGGTATATCTGAGAATGTTAAGATTGTGACATTTTTGGGTTTAAAAACTTGCTGGTTTTGAGAACACTTGTACAGACTTTTTCATCTTGTCCTTTAATTTTGTAGAACAGAATCTGTTTGTTTCTTTTGTGCTATTATGCTTCCTACTATTCCAAATGATACACTAAGTTTTTTCTTTTGGTTTCTACTTTATCCCTGCCGAAGAACTGAATATTAGTCTCTCAAAGAACTAAGTGGGATTTTGGCCTATTTATAAGAATTCGATAAAGAATGTGTCTGGCAAGATGCATTTTCCACTTTTCCATCTTCTTTGCAAGTGGCTGGATCTTTGCACATCACCTGCAGGACAGTCAAACTGATACCAGGTTTTTAAAAGAGGACGGGAAGCCAGAAACTGAACTGTAAACTTTAAGTAAGCCTTATTAACAGCAAACTTTACATGTGAACACATAACAAAGTTCTTATTTATTGCAACAGCAGTGTTGGTTGCATTCTTCTCCTGACATTTTGATAGAATGGTTTGGGATGGAAGGATCCTTAAAGATCACCCAGTTCCAACCTCTCAGGGACACCTCCCACTAGACCAGGTTGCTCAAAGCTGCATCCAGCTTGGCCTTGAGCACTTTCAAGGATAGGACATACACAGCTTCTCTGGACAGCCTGTTCCAGTGTGTCACAGCATGTTCTGGATAGTTTGTTGGTTCTGGTTGTCTCTTTTGAGACAGTCTTCTGTTCATTTGGCCTAAAAGCATTTTCCTTAAATAAAACCAATCAATTTTTCACCCTCAACCTAATGCTCAGGCTAAGGTTATCATGTCCTTTGTAAAGATAGTATAGAACTTAAAGCAGCTCATATCTGTAGGGCATTCCAGTGTCATGTAATTTAAGGTTATTTTGATTAAGCTATTGATTTAGGAGGATAAAGGGTAAATTATGTTTCTTTTTACTGTTTTGTTTTGTTTTGCTTTCCATGAGCTTACTTGCTTTCCTTTTTTCATGAGTAAAAGAAGAAATATACATTCCAATGTAATTTTTTTCAATACCTATTAACATTTGAATGTGGGTTTTTTTGCTCATTACCAACAGTAGTTCATTTAAAATATATTAAGGTCATAAAAATCTAGTAAAACCAGTCAGCTAATGAATTAATTGGAAACATTTGTTAGAAGCATGGAAAATAAGGAATTATTATACTATATCATATATATGCAAAGATCTGCTGCTAAAAAACTGTAGATTTTACTCAGAAATAAGTGTTACAGGCTTCAGTTTGTTTTTTCATGTTATAGAAAACCCCTGATAAAAATAAAAGTTATATTTACTTTAAGATGCTATTTTTTTTTTCTTTTTTTTAGCATTTACAAGCAGCATTTTTTGTTACCATTTCAGTACCCAGAATGGCAATGCAAACAATTTTATTTTTTTAGAAATAAAAAGACATTTTTCAGAATGGAAAATTAGAATTGCTGTCTAAAACATTTCTCATTCCTTAATTTAACCCTCCTGTCCATTGTCTGTGTCATACCCTCATTAAAAAGTATTTTATTTTTCATCAGGAATATTTTCATGTGAAATGCTCTGGTCAGCACGGTGATACGTGTCATTCTCTGAAAATTTCTGTGAATAGTATGTTGCGATGAGTCATTCCTGCAAATGTGCAATACGGGGATTGAGCTGATTTGCAGTTTTCCCTAAGTGGAGCTGCCCAACTTTGAAAAATTAGCTTGCCAGCTGTTATTAGCATCTGCAGTATTTCTAGGTCATGCTCTTTTCAATAAACAGGAAATAGTTTGTTACTTGTGAGGTAGAGCTGATTCTAAATCTGTGCTGTAAGAATCATTACAAAATATATGAGTTGATAGGTTTTCATCTTGGTTTACTCTATACCTGTGTTGACTATGAAGGGACTAGTAAAAAATTCATGTTTAGAACCGAGGTATAGATTGTCATGCTTGCTGTTGGAATGCCTGGACAGAAATTTCAATTAAGAAAAATATGAGATGGTCACAGAAGTAGTTGGAGTCACAGTATTCTTGATTATGAGCAACCAGCTGGAAGGTAATCACAGTGAAAATGGCTTTTATTCCATTTGGATGCTGGTTATAGTTGATGCCTCACTGAAGATCCTTGAATCTGATGAAGCAGATGTAAGGGAGAATTTCACAGGTAGTCTTGACAGGCTGTGTAGCTCTAAGCCTTCATGATTTCCATGGAAGACGACACACTAGGTAGCACTACTGAAATCCAAGCAAGTACATCAAAAATTGAAGGAAACTCTTAGTGCAAAGTCTTGGCTCAGATTGCTACAGGGTCTGTTCTTTTAAAATTCAGTTTACATGATCCAGACTGTTGGAAAATCTATGTAGATCTATAATGCTAGCTCTTGTGGTTTAAACATTGTCTTCACAGAGTAGTAGAGTAGATAAATTAATTTAACAGTTACATGAATCTTTGAGATAGGCAACATTTTACTGTTAACTGCTTAATCTGAAAATTGTTTCCTGGTTATTTTTCCCATACAGAAATTGTAGTTCAGCATGCACCCAGAATACATCACATCCAGAATGCAATTATAGTAACTTCTGTATCAGGAATGGTTAGAAAACTCAGAGTTAATATTTCTCTAAGTTTGTTTGTATAAAATTTTGCCTGATAACAGAGTAATTCAGCTGTCAGTAACCACATATAACCATGTCATAAATAAATACAGAAAACAAAGTAATTGAACAGAAATAAAATTAAAATTGTTGTTTGGTTTTGTTTTATTGGTTTTGTTTTTATAAGTAGAACAAAAGCATAAAATCATATGTTTAAGGGACAGGATAACAGATGTAGGAATGGGCAGCAGTCATTTGTCAACATAAACCATGATGGTAGCATCCAGAAGAAAATTATGCTAATAAAAAAGTCATGCCTCATGGTACTATTATTACTCGCCTGTGATAAATGAATGATAATGAGGATTACATCACTTCTTGAATTTCTAAATTGCTTTACAACCTGATTGCTTATACATTCCATTCTGCTTCACAGTTGGCAGATTTTCATGACTTTCCAAAAAGTTTAGATTGTAACATTGTACATTCTTTGCCTTAATTATACATGCAGATAATTGTTTCATATTTAATTATACATGCAGATAATTGTTTCATATTTCCATAAAACTCATGAACCTTTTCCCTGAGGCATTTGTCCTTTTATCCAGCTACTGGGGCTAAGAATTTCTGATACAGAAGTGCTTTCTGCTTACATGTAAAACTGCCTTTCCTGATCATACTGTTTCTGTGCTTTGGTTTTGGTCATCAAATGTGTGCTGAGCACTGGACCAAGGCTCCACCCTTTTACTTATATGCATATTTTTTCTTGGTAAGTCTTGTAAACATTTTTCTTTTGCTTTGTAGTTTAATTTCGAAATTGCTCATCTAACACTAATTTCTTTCATCAAATAATCTTGGTTTTGGATCACAGCAGAAGCAATGGTAGTGGTCCCTTTCCTCTTTGATCTTCTGGAATTGTCTATCTGATGGCCAATTTCAAAGTGTTCTAGTGAAGCAAAATTAGAAATTCTGATGGAGCACCTGCCAAGAACCCTTGCTGCTTTTGCTCAGTTCTGGAGAAGTTCACAATGGAAAGTGCAGAAGAAGATCCAGGCTATTTGCCAGTAAAGAAAGGGGTGCTGTAAAGAAGTCTTCCAGTTCGCTGGGAAATGAAGTTACTTGGCTGAGTTATATTTACTATTCTAAAATTTAGAAGATAAAAATGGTGAAAAAATTTACACCGTACTAGGAAGATTAAAGTTAGCTTCTACTGCTTTCTTTCCCTTTGTGTCATTCATGAATTAAATTTTCTGTAATTTAAGTGGCATAGAAAGCTGTGTCTTGATGACAGCAATCTTTTCCTCACAAGTCCTGACAAAACATACATTTTAATTAAAAACCTTTCACACTGCATCTAATCAATTGGATAGTTCTACTTGAATAGTTCATCCTGAGCATGTTTAACATATGCAAACTCCATCTCAAAGCACATAAAATATTTACTAAACAAAAAGTAACAAAAAGGTCTTGAGATGGCCAAGTAATGATACGAAAGAAGTAACAAGGTCTTTCCCTGTGTGAATTGGCACAGGTCCATTTAGAGTCCGTACAGTTTGACTGTAGGTGTCTCATTATGTGAGCTTGTACAAAGACACAGATTTGAAACAGTGATTTGGTGATTCATCCAAGAAAATACCTGCCTAGAGTTGTATACTCGGTTTCAATGAAGAAAAGCTTCTTAATTTTGAATCTACTTTTCTTATGTTTTTCAAAACATAACATTCTCTCTAGAACATGCTGCAGATCACACAGCAACATCTTTTTCTGTCCCAGTGCACAAATTCAGAGAGACATTTTGAGTAATAAGAGTAGCTTTGGACCTTTAGATGAAGTGAAGGCTTCTCTGCGCAAAATCTGTGCAGAGCCAGACCTGAATTTGGTATTCACTGCATGCTCCTTGCTACCTCTGAGCAAATATTTTTATTTTTTCCCAGGAGTGCATTCTTGTGCTGCCCTGACCACAGCAGTGAAATTAGTCAGTGTATCATTAATTCATAGAATGGCTTGCCATGTGCTGCCTTGCTATGGACAAGTCCTGACATGTTGGGTTTTAAAACTCCCTTCAGTTTCTAGTTTCAGAAGAGAAGTCAAGCTGCTGAACTTTAAACATTTTTGCAATGAGCAGTATTCTTTACCCACCTGATTAATTTTTATTGTTCACGTATGTACATTTAATCTGCTTCCATAAAACACAGATATAAAAGACTTTTTCTGAGTCACTCCCATGTTAACTGTAGCCAAAACTGCAATCAGCAAAAGTTCTAAGTGAAACAACTCTGTCACTACAGTGCCTGTGAAGAAGAGATTTGGAAACACAACTGTTCAGTTTCATTTAAACTATGAATAGAAAATTTATGTCATTACAGCTTTATAAATACACAATATCCTGTTAATTATGCATTATGGGCCTCTTAGGTATTTCATAATCCTTGCTGTAGCACAGTATATTTTTCATTATTACAATATGTTGCTTAGTAATGCACAGATATCACTTAAAATGCAGCTGCTTGCATGTCTTTTAATGGTTGTCTGTATTTACTTAAAAGATGGAATCAGTAATATGCCTCTCTGTGCTAGCAGTGAGGATGATAGTTTCATATCATACTTGTCAAACTTGCCATCGTTGAAAGGGTGATAGCTCTCTTTATATGTCTTTTCAGACGCTGAAATCCATGAATTAAAAATTACCATATACAGGAGTGGGAGAGGAAGCAGTCTGCTTAATGGGGAGGGTGGGGAGAAGGGAAACAAGGAGAGAAGCAAAAGCAGAGAGCAATATATGTTAGTCTCTAATGGTCTGCACCTGGATACAATCACCCTTTCAGGCCAAGCACTGGGCATTCTGGAATGCACTTTCACAGCTGGAACACAATGCTGTGTCTCAGCAAGCCAAAACAATTAGGTGTGTGAGAAAGGACTCTAGGGTTTAGGGTTGAAATGCTCACTTCGTAGGAAGATTTCTATTCAAAAGAAGCTGATTTCATCAACCAGTTATATTAAAACTTGTAACTGCAAATGAAGCCATAATGTGGGTTTTTTTAATAATTTTTTTTTTAATGGGACCCATGAATAAGTGAAATCACAAGCAATATCATCCACATACAAGCTACTTATAGGAATGAGAGGTGGTTTTGGTTTTCCCATGCAAATTAATCCCTTTTCCTCCACCAAGGATCTTATGTTCTCCTTTGAATGACTTATTATATTGTAATTAGCACCTGAGTAGATACCTTGTAAGAGAAATACAAGGCTGTTTTGAAGCACATGCACAATTCCTCTCCTGTTTTGCTTTCAGAGAGGGACAGACACCTTTTAAAGGTTATGTGCCAGAAACTCAACTTTTGATGATGGGCTTGCAGAATAATTTATGTTTTAAGAATAATGTCTCTCTTTTGTCACCTGCTATTAAATCATATGTCATGCCTCAGAAAGAGGTGCTGAAAAATGAGTATGCCCAGTTGTTTCTACAAATAATATGTTTAGATTCTGTCTGAGATAACTTTGCTTTCAGGCTGATGCTAAAATATGCATGGTAGTCTGTTGTGTAAAATAAAGCTTGATTCTACTAATAGGTTTTTTGACACAAATGTGCTTGACTGGCTGCCGTCACCTAAGCTATGGTTTACTTCACTATGAAAACTGAATTGATGGTAGTATGGGTGTTTCCACAATAGTATTGACATTCAGTATGACACTGGCTTAAAGTTCTTAGCTTTTTAGTCTAAGTTTGTAGAAAAATGGGAGAGAATGTAATAAATGAGGGCAGGGCGAGGGAGAAAGGTTGCTGAGTAAGATGTGTGACTAAGAGAACATAAGAAAGGCCTTTAGTTGTTTTGCTGTTTCCCAGAATAGGGATAACATCTTAGCTAGGGAGGGTCTGACATGTGGCTGTAAGGTGGGTATCCATTCCCTATACTTCCTAATCTTTTCCTTTGTAGCTACAGGTGTGCAAACTATTCAGGTCTGGGTAGTTTATGAGAAAAATAAAAAAACAAAAACATTTACAAGGTTCATTGTAGATTGTAAGAGAATTTGAGAGTGAGTGGTTATAGACAATGGCATGATTTTAATCTTTCTGGCTAGTGAGAAGCTGCTTTTGACGTTGGCAAAAGAGGAAACTACTTTTTTTTGTGCATCTGATCAGCTCAATCAAGTTGAGTCTTTTGGGGTCTCAGTCACTGGTATAGTAAAAACAGGAACTTTAAATAAAAGGGGTCAAATCTTCTGCTGCATAAATGCTCAAATTAAATCAAACTGGGACTGTTCAGGTTTCAGGCATGTGATTAGTTCCATGAAGATTTGGAGAGTTAGCTTTCTATTCATGTAACTGTGTTTAGTCACAGGCGGGTTTCAGTCACATTTCAGACTGTTTCTTACTGTACCCAAATTGTTGTGCACAGATTTATTTTTTTTGTCTTGTTACAGAAGCACAACTTTCCCCCTTGCCCCTCCCTTTCCTAGTCTGACTTCATTCATTCTATCTGAAGTTTTTTCCAGGCTACTTGACACCAATGTTAACGGCCTCAGATCAAAGTTTTCTGGCTCCTGTACAGAGCCATGGAGCATCACAGTGCTTCATCAGCAAATACCTCTTGGCAATCTATTTGGCAAAACACTCTTAGAACTCAAACCCTTGCTGCCCATGGAATGCAGAAAACATTTCCACAAGTGCTTGGGGTTTTGGCTCTAGTTGGTTGGTTGGTTGCTTGATTTCTTTTCCTGCTTTCTGCCCTTTTCAAGCAGTAAAACCATCAACTTTCTAGTCATGGTTGAGAGAAGAAATCGGTGGCAGTGGAAATGTTCCATAAAAAAAAAGACACTACTTCTGAAATGGCCCCCAGATTTGCAGAGTTGAAGATTTTATTCTATATATATTGTAAACAGTAGGATTACTATTAAAATGTTCCTTGAATAAAATGATATGGAAAGTTTACATCAGCACATTTATTTTCTTCACAGTTTTTCTATTCAGTTGGTAAAAAATTAAATAAGTAAATGAAAATATTTAGATTGAAACTGTTGTGGTTGTTTTTTCCCTCTATTTTGCTTGCAAAATTCAGGGAACTGAGTTTGTTTATTCCAAAGGAGATGACAGCAAGAAGAAATCTTCAATTACATAGATATTTCTACAACATTTATCTGTGTTTGACAGTAATCTGCACTCTTGTGCTCATAGCAGGTAGAATAGGAAATAATAGACTTAATTGGGTAAGGCAAAAAAGATCTAGGTTAAAATTGTAAAAAGCTTGCTACTGATAATGCTATTGAACCACTGGAAATGATAGCATGAATAGTAGCACAGATTTTGTTTCCGCAGCTTTTAAAGACACATCAGATTACTAGGTAGAACTAAATTTCTGAATTGTGTAGGTGGGAGAAATGTTTCCTCTATGATTCTCTTCATGTGAGTATTTCGTGAAAATACATACGTGCAATTTGCCATAAGGAGATGAAGTTCTTAAGTGTATGTTAGAGGTGTGAGAGGTTCATGGAGCATAGGTATCTTCAGGAAAACTGAATCAATTATTTGGAATTTACAAGATGATGTTGTCTGTCCTGCAGTTTTTCTCAAAAATGTGTGCTGTGATGTCATATGAAAAATTACTTTAAATTCCAATTTGGGCTAAAATGTTACTTAATACCAATTATACGCACTGATTGGAATGTGTGTCAGGTGCCATGGTTAATTGCTATGTGATCATGAATAATTAAAATAACAACTAAAGAAGCACTGACTTTGAAGAGTAAAAGGAGTATATTTTCTGCAAAAAGCTTTTCATGCTCCACTTTGAAATTATGTTCTAATGTAAGGAAAACACAAAATGAAATCCATTTTATTTTTGGTTCTTTAAAATTCAAAATAGGAAGTATGCAAAGTACATTTAGATCATGTTTAAACGAATTCACTTTGTAGTTCAATGCAAGCTACAGGCCAAGCTGGTAGAACTACATCAAGTTAATTGCTAAGAAGTGAAAGCTAATACTGTTTCTCAAAGCCTTCACATTTATCCAGTTTTAATTTGTCCGGATCAGTATTCAAGGCCAGGTTGGACAGGGCCTTGGGAGATGTAGCCTAGTGGGAGGTATCCCTGCCAAAGGTAGGGGGAGTTGGAACTAGATGATCTTAAGGTCCATTCCAGTCCTGACCATTCTATGATTCTATGTTAAAACAAAAAAAAATAAAATGTGAGCAATATTTTAATTTTTAACTCTTTTTTCCCTTACAAAACAATTATGCCTTTGAAGTTAAGTAACCCTCCAAAATCTTGCAATTAAAGTTGTTTCTTAAGTGATTTTTCTTGCTCTTTGTTTTCATAGTATATTGAAACTAGTGTTTAAATAGTTTGAGAGACCAATTCTTTTCTGCCTTGCATGAATATTTTCTTTATTTGTTTTGATTCTTTAAAAGAAAGTCATTATGAACCTGTTTATGCAGTTGTTAATGGATGTGAATCAATGTTAATGCAGTTAGTGGATCTAACAAAAATGTGAGAAATACTTCCATTAAATTTACATTGTTTGTCCCTCCAGTGTATGGTTTTTTACTGTCTACAGGTTTGCTAAAAATGTCTTGTGGGTTTGGGTGGTTTACGTTTTGTTTTGGTTTAAAACTTCCTTGAAGCTCTTAGAAAAATACGATTTGTCATGAAGTTCTACTTTAAATTTTATTTTTATAAAAGTATTGCCATATAAAGTTGCTGCTTTTTATCTTCCCAAGATGTTTGATTAATAGACTGTAACTGGAGATTTCAGGAAGGAGAATATGGCAGCTTGTCTGTGATATGCCAAAAAATATATCTAGATATGGAAGTCATCTCTCTTTCCCTCTTTGTTTTGAGCAAACTACCTCAGATTTGGCTGTGTTTAAGCAGAACCTTCTAACACTTTACCTTTTAAGTTTGAGAGAAGCATTATCTTTGTGCACATGTTAGCCATGGTTCCTTGACTACAGTTCTCAGAGTGCCCATTATGCTTTTCCTCAAGGATGTGAAATTTTCTCAAATCGTGCAACTTTTTAAAGATGTCTTTCAAAGTTCTGGAAATTGGTCTGCCTGTTAATGGCACATACTGAAAGTGTTCACAGTATTGCAGCTGGTAACTCTTCATCTTATGGTGAATTACAGGAAATTATCAAAGCACATTAATTATGGGAACAAAGAATTATTCTGATGTCCCAAACCTGCTAGTTAATTTTTATTTGATTAACGGCTTGGAAAAGGCAATGTCTTGCAAGAAAGGGCATTATTATCCTCTTATTTGGCTAGTTCCTTGACTTTTGTGAGAATTGAACACATCCTTTTCTTCCAGGTCATCTTGCATAGTATCCATACATATATGTGTGAGAGAAGTGTACATGACATTCAGATGGTTATACAATATATCTTATTTTATGGTCAGATACTTGTTGCTCCTGTAGTATATTCTATAGTAGTATATTCTAGTTAATATTGAATAATCTGAAGTATAGAACACTGACATTAATATATAGGTATTCTCTTAAGCAAATCTTAATCTGTAATGAAATGAGGATCTTTTTCGTAAGTAATAGATACCTTGTCTGGCTTTTGGGAATCTCTTTCTTGAGGCAAACTTGCTTAGTTTACAGATACAGCTCATGTAAATCAAACTGTGGGCAGTTAGTAGAACTAAACAAATTTATAGTAGCTGAGACTTTGCTTTTCTGCTACGCACTACACCATATCCAACTTTTTTAGCTTAATGTGTTAGCAAGAGCTAAAAAAAGTCATTCTTATAAATTACTGTAGTACCCAGCAGCATTTTTAATGAATAATTATGAAGGGAAGATTCCTGATTTTAGATTTCATTGCTTTTATTTTTGTCTGTCCAAGAAACTTAAGTCAATGAAACTACCTCAACAAGTGAAATTTCATCTTGGTACCTTACTACCTATCTGGTGTCTCTGGTGTTTGTCTTTGGGTCTGAGAGCATCTCCAAAATGATCTAAGGTGTTCCTTTTTTCTCGTCTTAAACAGTCATGTACCAGTACTGTCGAAAGTACTTCTCATGATGTGGCAAGTTTCATTTTATGTTTGTGAAGTCCATGTGAACTTTGCTGCTTGGGAGAAGAGTTACATAAAGAATATCTCATTCTGGTAGGTGAGATGAGGAGAGATTCAGCTTCTAGAAGAAAAAAGGTAATCAATGAACTATTGAAAGAGCTCTGTAATAGCCTGGTGGAGGGACAGACTCTGTAGCCCTGCTAGTTGACTTTGATGTGCTTTTTTTTTTTCCCAAATGCTGGAGGTTCAACCAAATTATGTATTTTGCAGCTCTTCATAGCTCAGAAAGCCTGTGAGCTGAACAGTGTGTGTTTCACTTTGGATTTGTACAGGCAGATGATCCAGTCTTAAGTGCATAGCTCAAAATCCTCAGCATGCCTTCAGTCCATCTCTTGCAGTAGAGAATCTGCTTACTGGTACAATACCTATAGACAAAAAAGAAAAAGAAAGAAGACAGGAATTCCCTATGAAAAGTGTCAGCTCAGCTGTGGAATACATAAATACCATATTCCTTCGGACTTTTTTATAAAAAATCAGAACAGCAGGAGATTGAACTGTTGAAAATTGCTTCTGATGAATTCTGGAGAAGGATAAAAAGTAACAGGAACAGCACATTCACTTTGCTTCCCCTTACATTGCACTCTCGCTTATTCAGTATTGTTATATTTTAACAGAAATGTTCAAAGTAAAACTGATATCTATTACAGTACCCTTCATCAAGAAGCTATTTGTTTTTAACAAGAATCAGCATTTCTTATAATTTGTTACTTATTTCTTTCAGTGGTCATAACTTTTCAGGATAGCCATAGAGAAATAATTTCAAAGGAGGTTGAAACTACTTAGATCTCATCAAAGGAGATGACCAAACAGCTGTTAGCCTTTCTTCTTCTTTTCCAGAGAGTAGCCATTACTGTCTTTCATCAGGTGAACCAAATATGGTTGTTTTCTATCAAAAAAGATTTTTACATTATTTTCCTCACAGCATTGTAATCTACATTCATCTTTATAAAAAAAGAATTTTGAATGCTGCTCAGCTTTTTTTCAGAGCTCCAAAATAAAAAGCATTGTAATATGTTCTATATTACTGTAGCTCTCAATATATAAAATGCTTTAGATACACAGGGGAGAGGTATATCATTCAGATCTAAATGGATTTCAAAATGTTCCCCATATTTCTTTAAATATTTCTGAAATATCTGTCTAGAAAGATCAGGGTTTGCTCCAAAGCTGACTGTAAACTGATGGGCAGTTTCTTACTGCTTGAGAGGGAGGGAGGGAGGAAAGAAGCATGGAACTTAATACTTCGCTTCTTTCTTTTTTTTAATCTAAGAAAGGAGCCAATTATAAAACTTCAGGTAATGACCCATGTCATACCTATAGTCATCAAAGCTCACAGTGATTGATTCCAATCTTTTGAATTTGTTTCCATAGCAACATCAGAATATTTCTATTGTTGGAAAAAATTAAATTCTGACTATCTTTTCAATCTCAGTTAGCTTGCCTTCGTGACTTAGATGTTGCCAGAAGCTCTTAATAAGAGAATTCACAGCAATCATCCAAAAAAGAGGAACTTCCCTTCCTCATTGCTTTAAAATTTGTTTTCCAGCCTTGAAAATATAAATTGTTGCAATTTTTTTTAGTATTAAAGGGACAAGGATTTCACTGTTTCTATATAACTTTGCAAAGAGTAAGCATTTGATCTTCACAGCACTTATTTGTATTTGCAGTTCTTCACAGGTTGTCAGTCTTCTAGTAAATCCTGGCTTGAATTGGCCTCTTCTGTTTCTTGTTCCCAGAACTTAAAGGTTTGATGCTTATTATGAAGCACACAAGATGTAAACTATTATGAACTTTTACTGCAGGTACACTAATGTTTGTTTCTTTGCTAAAGTAGTGTGTGGCAGAATAGTGCATCATGAATCATACCTGGTGAACCAGAGCAGGATCATGATCTATTTATATGGGGGTTTTTTATGCCTCAATACTTTCAGTGTTTTTTCAGTTCATTGTTCAGTCTTTCTTCTACTACTCAACAATATTTATAACAGATAGCTTTTTATTTATCAGTAAAAAGCAGAAAAACACAAGGCCTCTACAAAATAAAAGAAAGAGTAGGTTTTCTTTCCATCATTCCATGAGAATGAGCGTTTGCTCTACCCAAAGTGACTGAATTTACATTTAATATTTGATAGTATATTTTGTCTCAGATCTTCTCTCACTTGTAGTTTATAATGGAAGGTGAACAACTCATGCACTTTGTGTAATGTTTTGGCACAAAACTATCTAATAATAATAATAATGCTTACTTTTCAGCTTCAGAAGAAATTTCTAAAATATAAATACTCTATTTTAATGCAGTGAAAAAACACCAGAAATACTTTGGACATGGGGAAAATATAAATTCTATTACTTCTTCATTGTTTTTGAAGTGGAATTTGCTTTTACAATAAAGTTCTACTACTAAAAATATTGATCTTAAAAAAAAAATCGATTTTCATGTTAATTTCTTAATTTACCATTTTTGCGTATTAGAACCATGCACTGCAACAGTTCTATTCTCCTAAATAGCAAAAAGCTTCTGCTTGTTATCGCTATTCTAATTATAGCCTCTAACTCACAGTATATAACTTCAGAGGTGATGAGAAGAGTTCCTTGTCTGCTCTGTTAAGACGTTACTAATTGTCTTTTCAGCAGGTGAGGGATGGTCTTAATTCCAACCTACTTGCCAGACTATATCCCACTACTTCAGTTGAGGCAGAGGTGTATTAATGGGATACACTAAAAAGCCTCATTAACAAGGTTCACATGTACTTTCTGAAACAGCGTTGAAGTGAATTTGCAGTAATCATATGAATTCAGCAGAGGAATTTTAACAGTTCATACCAGGAGAAGATCTAGACCTGAAGTAATAAGGTTTGATATGGGTAATAATTAGTATGTGCAATAATTTTTTAAACTGCAAGAAGGATGTTCCTTTTGAGGACACGACAAACACTATTTTGAGGCATCAGATATGGGTTGGTTCAGGTCTGAGATTACAGGATTAAGGGGCAAAGTCAAATCTAGTAAGACATTTTTTATCTTTCATGATTAAAGTCCTGTAAAAAAAAAAAAAAAAGCATGATCCAGTTGTTAATATTTAGGAAATCTGGGATCTGTCCTCTTTGAGTCTTTAAGAAATTAGAAGGTTGGGAATGGTGGAGGGTCAGGTGGAGAGGGACATTGTATGGCGATTTTTTCCCCCTCTACCATTTTAAAGGCAAATGAGATATGAATTCCATATAAGAAACTAAATGTCTTTCTCACAGAAATGAAAGACTCACCTTTGCTAAGACTGAAATTCAGCCTTGTGTGTTAAGCCCACACAACATATACGTATCATCTACCTCAGCTTCCACTCAAACAGTACTTTAATAGTGTGCCAGAGGCATAATTACAGTGAGTTTGCATGTCACTAAATGCCATACTCCAGGATAGATAATGGTAGCTTCTATTTGTTTTATTATATATCGGAGCTGTCATAGAAATACCATAGCAGTTAGGTTGCTTTTTAAGAGCATTAGCTTTTAGCTGTTTCTTGACCGTATCAGCTTTTCTTGCAAATGCTAGCACCTTGGCACTTTTCCATTTGCTTCAGTGAGTTTTGGAGAAAACCTGAGCATCTTTGTAACATTTTTCCTGCTCTATTTATGCTTAAGTCACAAACAATAATATAGCTACTGACCAGATGCATTCTTACTGCATATGCAATCTCTTTCCTTAAAATACCACAGGAATCTGACCACACGTAGAAAAAGATACTTTGTCTTACTAATTTCTTCTGAAATGTGTGCTGTCACTTTGTTTGATTTCTATCATGAAAAGGCCATCTGGTAAAGTACTGTATATATCACAAAAAGATTCCTTGGTTAATGTGTTTTTCATACTGTTATGGTAAGTCCTGCTAGTTTCACAAAGGTTTAGTTCCAGCCCTTTTTTTTCATATAAGATTTTGTCATGGGTTCAGCAGTAGCAGTCATTTTTCCCTTTTCTTGTGTTTTTGACTTGTGGCCTGAGAACAGCGCTGATAACACCAATGTTTTTAGTTATGGCATAGTGATGTTTGGTCTGGCCACGGACTTTTGGAGCCTCATGCTCTGCCAGGGAGGAGGGGGAGCTGGGAGGAAGCAGAGACAGGACACCTGACCCAAAC
>JAOEHY010034715.1:8002-31935 GCA_025447955.1 Psilopsiagon aurifrons
GCCCCAACTTTCTCATCCTATCTTCATACAGGAGGTGCTCCAGTCCCATGATCATCCTCATGGCCCTCCTCTGGACATGTACGAACTTCAATCAAAGTAATTTGACTTTATGTGCTATAATAACTGGATTTATTATCTTTCACTTTGGAGGCTAATTAACATTTGATAATTGCCCAAAGTTGATGATGGGGATTTATACTATTTATTATTGGCTTTTCTAACTACTTGACAGCATAGCTGCAGAGCATATCTTAGGCAGCTCACCTGTTCATTAGATGGAGGGGGAAGCCTGAGTCTAAAGCTTGATTAAGGAACTTCTCTGAGTTGCACAAGAAGCCTGCAGTAGAATAAGCTGTAGAAACCCTGTGTCTGTTATAGTACATTAACTGCAGTGGGTTTTTTTATGGTTATATGTGTCTGTAAATATTATATTTAGAATCACTGTCGTGCCATAAAAATGGGCATTTAATAGTTGGAACGGGAGTGATGTATCAGATATCAATTGAAAACCCATTGTGGTTTTATTTTAGCATGGAATGAAAGATAACAGAATGAAAATCATGTTTAGCTTTGTGTGGAAAAACACTTTTGATTTTCCTGAGAGGTGGTTTATAAGTGAAATCCTTTACAGACAGCTAGGGTAGGAAAGCAAAAAGCTGTATCAGACTATATCTAGATCTTGTAATGTGTTCGGTCTGTGCTTGTCCATATGGGTGGAAAGTGCTGTGCTTATTTTGTTTAGACATTTCCTGGTTTCTTTGCTAAGAAGTCAATAACAGGCTCTTAGCCAGGTCATATAGATTTCTTTTCCTATTTGTCATCTCATTCCTTTAAAATCTGGTTTCTTCCAATAATCAGCCCTTGTGTATTTCAAGAACCTCATCAGTACTATAAATGTACTACTGTTTTGGTCCTTCTCTGAGAGATGTAGAAGGAATTCTGATTAATTAAAAGCACCTCTAGGTGATGCCATAATATAAATAACAATAAGCCTGCCTTATTTCTATAGCAACTGGGGTAATGTCACCAGTTGTTAGTGGTTCAAAATTCAGGGCATAGCGTGAGGAAATCCAGGCACAAAATACTGCATTGAAAAAGGTTGAAGAATAATAACTGAGAAGTAAATGGACTTGTGCTGCTGTGACTGTGTTCTGGAAGTTAACAGTTGTACTTTTAGTAAATACAAATAGCAATCGATGTTGTTCCGGAAGAGCTCTTTTTTTCTCCCCTTTCCAGTGGCAAGCCTGTAATCTGCTTTCTGGTGCATATAGAAACTGCACTGACAACAGCTTAGCTTGAAGGCTGTAAATATTATCACACATTTTTCTACTGAGCCTTCATCAACTGAGCTGTGTGTCTCATTACTCTCATTTTTCTGAGTGCATTTGTAAGCGTAAGAGATGATCAATACAACCTGAACTACCTTTGCGAGTTAAATAGGCTTGATTTGAAACTACCAGACTTAAAGAGATTAGGATTTGCTAGCACTGATTTAAGAGCAAGCAAGGTCCATTTACATGCTATTTGTTTTATGCTTTTGAGATTTGAATTGGATAGGGAAATCTGTCACATTTCATGTTCAAGCCCGAGAGTTGCAGCTAACACTTTATTGAGCATGCCTTTTTGTAGGAGCTGACTTCTTACCCTGTGTTTCACTGTATCTTACTGAAAATGTAATATAATTAATAGATATAGAACCCATCTAACTGCAGAGTGAGGTCTCCATAAACTTTGACTCTACACTGTGTTTTCTGTCAATTGCTTTTGGTCTTTGGGAGATGTCCAACGGGAAAAACAGGATGTAAAATTTAAAAAAAGACACAAAAGAATCATAAAATATTCCAAAGCTGTTGAGAAGAAGTGAATCCAAGCTATAAAGATAGATGTTCGTGATGTTCCTGGCGCAATGATATAAAACGCTCAATGACAGATTAATTTTTTTTGTTATATAGGTGGAGTTGTTTTAAAGATTTATGCCATTGAGACTTCACTGAAAATATTAGTATATTAAAAGTGTTCAGTATAGGCTTTGGGAAAGGATACAGCTCTTCACAGCACCCAGCTCTTTAGCTGGTTGGTCCCTCCTGCCATTGAGAGCAGCTTTGGAGGGGAGCTCAATGCTGCAATTTCTCCTATCCAGCTCTTCTACCTGGTGTACACTGTGCTGGGGTGATGCAAAAGCAGCCCTTTTACCATTTACTGCTGATTTTCTAATGGCTAAATTTGTGTTTAACCCTTTGATGATAGTGCGGAAGTGGAGGCTGGAAGGGCAGTGCTCCCCTGCAGCACAGGTCTGGCTGGGCATGAGGAAGGGATGGGTTGATGCTGGACAGCATCCTCTTATTTTCCCATCTTGTGACTTTTAAGCATTTAGGAGCCAGAAAGCTGTGTGGAATGGCCTTGTGTCGTAAAAGTGAGGTCTGGTTGTACAAATTGAATATTTTATTGGCTTAAAACTAGTCTGTAAGGTGTAGTAATAAGTAGGTCATTGAGGGAAATGTGCTGAAATAAAACCTTCCAGCAAGGTAGCTGTATCATGCAGATGTTATCTCTGTTACAGAAAACTGCTTTAGGATGTCTTAAATGTTTCATGGCCCTAGTTTGTCAGAGCCATCCAGCTCTCTGTTGGGCTAGTTTTTATTACTGTGGTATGCAGTGTGGTGCCTCTGGAGGTTCCAGCTGAGTCTGGGTGTTGTACATGCATTTACATGGTGTGTCTCAATTTCATAAGATAATTATGTGCTAGCCAATCTTCCTCTCTGCATGGTTCAGCTTTAAAGCAAGAAGTGTGTGGACTGAATAAAAGCCATCAGAAGGCACTTGTTCAAGTATTGATAGAGGCCTCTATTGTTTTACATGGGTTTTGTGCACGTTAATTTTGACTTTAGCCTTGTGTGCATGCAGGCTCATGCTCTGTTGGAGTAGTTATTGATAAACATTATTAATGAGCAGTTTTGTTCATAACTGGTTTTATCTGGTTTTATGACCAGTTTGAGCCCTACTATGCTAAGTGCTGGAGAGCAAGGTCATAAATGGCAGTCCTTGGCCCAGAGTTCTCATGTTAGAAGGCAAAGTAGAGTGGGTGAACAAGATATGATTGCCAGCAAGTGTGGAGGCAACAGATGGAGCACAGCGGTGAAGATGAAGGATGTGCAGAGCTCTGTGTGTTGTGGGGCATCAATGATCAAAAATCCTCTTTCTTGTGATGCCTGTACAAGGCTCGCAGCAATCAGGGATTTGGTTTTCTGAGACTAACTCATGCCTTGTTAACTACTACTTCTTGATTTTTACTGTCTATATCCATCTGCTGCCTCTTTTCTGTTAGAGCTGCAAATTCCTTACGGTTCAGACAGCTTTTTATTTCTCTGTTTGTGCAGTACTGAATTTAGTGGTGTTCTGGCCCAGAGTTAATGCTGGAAGCTGTCAGCAGTGGCCTTTACATGTGAAAATAAGACATTGGGAAAACAATTATTTTCATGTTCCGATTATTTGCATTCCAGCATCCGCTGAAGCTTTGAAACTTTTAAATAAATGAGACATGATTAAAATTATTACTATTATTGTGTACTCTACCACAAATAGTTCCATGCAGGAAATGTATGTGGTTGTTTATATATGCATCTGTAATTGTCTGGCAAATAGATTTTACCTTTCAGCCTGCTTTCCTAGGTGCTTATTCATATTTAATATAGCTCTCCCATGTAGTTGCATACATAAATATGTACTCGTTTTTAACACGTGTTGGCATCCTTTAATTATATATTGACCCTGAGGCTGTTGGCTTTGAGGTCTGTGCAGCCGCAGGTAGCTGGATGTTAGGTATTGTTGTTCTTTCCCAAGAGCCGAGCCTGCTTTGCACTGACCTGCCAGCTGAAGTTTGCCCTTCTGGCACAGCGCCGCAGCTAAGTGCCTTTCAGCGACTTCTCAGCTATAATCCTGAGCTGATTTCTGGGATGCAATTCACTGCTACGGTTATCATATCAAAAGGGGGGTGATTTACATTTCCTGCACGTCTCACTGTTGCCAGCCTTGGAGAATGCTGCAGAGAGAAAGTTAATACAATTTGATAAAATAATGAAAATGAGCCTGTATACAGTGTTGCATCTTACGCCATGGAGGAATTTGATGCAACACAAAGTTGGCATTAAGTACAAATTTAGACTGTGCGCTGAGATTAATTTTGTGGGGTTTTTTGGCTCACAGCAAAAAAAGCAGGCAGATTGTCCCCGAAGTGTGAATGTGCAGAGAGCTGTGTGCTCGCCTTTGTGTGCCTTTCCTTTTTATCTTGATTTCCCATTGTTGCCTCTTAAAGTCTCTCTCTTCTCTAGATATTCACCCAGAGGAGTACCTGCACAACATATTATCTTTGTTTTTATCTGACCTGCTCAGCCCCCTGCAGTTTCCTCTCTGAAAAGACACTGAGCAGTCACACCAGCCTTGTTTGTACAAAGTGAAACACTTTACGTTGTGGTATTTTAAGCACGTCCATACTGGAAATGCCACAGGAATGGCAGGGCTGCAGTGTTTGCTGCTGATTCCCATTCAGCTGCCTGTATTTGTATGCAGAAGCAGACTCTGTGGCGGCCTCGCATTCATTTCCTGTATATCAATTACTTATCAGTGATACAGAAGCTCAATTAAGAAGCTGGAGGTAGGTTGCAGTGCTGAGAGTGTGGCTGAGCCTCCCCTGTCTGAAGGAGCACCATGCTGGGACATGAGTTAAAAAGGTCCCTGTTTAGAGTTTCCAAGGGTGATGCTGTGCGCATTTGAGTTTGGAGAGGCAAGGCATGTATCTGGTGTAGAGGACTGAATTGGTGATGTTACTCATCTCTGAACCAGATTCCTGCAGGCTTGTCTAGCTTTGACTTTATTTCCTATTTGTTATGAGCCTTTTCTTTGACATATTCACTGTGCTGCGATGAGGGATTGTGTAAAAGACACACTCAATGAAAACACAGTGGGCAAAGCGCTCTCAAATTATTGCACCTTATCATTCTCATCTGAGGTTTGTTGTGTGCTTGCAGCTGCAAATGTACAAATACGTACCAATATGATAAGCCTGCCAAGACTGGTGGCAGCTCCTCTGTGGGGTTTGTAGTGCCAGATCACGGTTTACTTATTTAGAAATTAGTGAGTAGAGGTCTGCAAAATTCACCTCCAGGCTTTTTAGGATAGGGTATTCTTTCCTTTCCATTGCATGTTGCTTTTCTTCCCAGCATCTTAGCACAGAAATATCTTGTGTCTCATCTTACCCAGCTTCAAAAGATTTGAAGCTTTGCTTATTTCTCCCTTAACTTTTGCAAATCCTTTAAAAGTAGATCATAGAAGTTGTCCACACCAAGAAAATATGACCATGCCACCTTGACTATTTTGTGTGCATGACCTCCTCTTCCTCCTGACTTTGACTCCTGCTTCTTGTCATCTTTGATTTCATCTTTTCTGTTCCCCCCCCCCCCCCTTTACTGTCTATGAAGATTTGCACTGCTTGATGCTATCACCTCACTGCACTAAGTTTGAATCTTAATGCAAGTGCCCTGGGAAGATACTGCACTCACCCTTCAAATTGGTACGTCTCTTTTAATGTATGATACCCAAAGAGAAGAGTATTTCTAATTCTGTGTCCTTGAAATTAAAAGCAATATGTGCACATGTTGCTTTATCCAGACAAAATGTAAACTTGAGTGGAAATAAAACCCAGAGCATGGGTGTTTGGCTGGTGTACAGCTAGTCAGGGCACTTTCCTGCATAACTCATCCCTGATATAAAGGGATGCTCTGCATCTTTCTGTCCCTCTCACGTTTTTCTCTTTTTTCCCTATTCTGTTTTTTTTAAGAACTGGTTTCTTTAAGGAGTTGTTAATGTTCAGGGCTTTTTACCCTGACATTTTGGACAATGATGTGACAACACGAGTGCATCTATTACTCTTCCGCTGGAAGCTGACTAAAGCGAAGGACTTGATGAATAATGGCCACATTTTCCAGCAACGCCTGATGTACATCTGAGAACGACTGAGTGACTTGCATATAAAACCAAACTATGTTGGGCACAAAATCTGAGTGCAAAACCAGGAGACAAAGACTGAGAACAGGTAGCCTTCTATCATGAGTTCCTTATTTTGCTGCCCTTCCGTCTTTTTGCTGAAATCTGGTGCTTTCTGTATTATGGCAGTCTGGTTGTGGTGTGTGTCTGGAATTCCTTTGTGGGAAGGGAAGGGAAGGGAAAGGGCAGCAGACTTGTACGGCATAGAGAGCTTTGAGAAAAGGAGGTTGTACAGTTGAAAACAGAGCATCACTTCACCTTTGGCTGCTAAAGAAAGCTGATTCTCCTTTGCCTTGAGTAGTCAATTTACACCTGTGCAAATTGAATGTAAAACAATGCTGGCTGGAGCTTTCATTTGGTGATACTGTGGGTGCTGGTAGCCTTCAGGAAGAAAGAGAGCTGTATGCTATTGGAGCTTCCTGGGGCTCTGGATCTGGGAATTGGATGGCTGTTTGAGCATCATGCCCCACTGAGGCTCTTTGCCCCATCAGGTGAGGCAGGCTGGCTGGATGCTGTGCATTTGGTGCTTTGCAGGGTGTTGTAGACCTTTTGCTGAAGCAGATGCTGCTCTGTTTTATATTCCACGGTGTAGTCTTACTAAAGGTTGTTTTGGACTCATGCAGTTGGGAGGGTGTGGGGAGGAATGGGGGTATGGCGGGAAAGGAATGGGATGCTCTCCCCTCCCTGTTCCCCAGCAGAGCACTTAGGCACGATCTCCCTGGCCACTAACTCATGTCTCCTTCCATTTTTGCTCTCTGCAAGTCCACTGTGAGAAACGATCAGGGATTCGAAAAGCTGTCATGGAAGTGGAGATGGAGAAGTGTAGAGTGATTTTAGTAAAAGCGTAAGAGGAGGGTAAGACCAACTTCATTTGCACCCAGAGCACCAGGGTGCAGGGAGAGAACGGGTGGCAGTTCTGCCCTTAGCTGTATCGTTCGCGTGAGCAGCATGTCAGGAGTCTGTGGCAGGGTGGGAAACCCTAAACCTTTGCTTTGCTGAACTGCCCTGGAATAAAATGAAAATGCATGTTTTTAAATGACGGATCATTAGATGGGCTTTTAGGCTCAGGGAATAACTTATGGATGAGATTTATGTGACATAGTGAAGTGCATTTTGTTCTTGATGTTGTAGCAGCCCAAGCTACAGTCTTTGTGTCAGGAGAAGAAGGTGCTCCCAGCAGACCTTGAATGTTCAGTTTCCACAGAGAGGGCACTCAGATGTTTGGGAACAGGAAATTGCAGTGTGCCAACATAAGAAAGTAACAGAGTGGAAAAACGAGCCCGGGTTGAGTATCTGTTTCTGGAGCATAGTTCTGTGAATAATTTAGCTGGCTTCTCTGTGCTTTGAATTTGTGCATCTTTCCAGGGGTGCTCCCTTACCTGGGATTGTGGGAAGATTGGTAATTTGCCAGATGTGGGGTAGTCAGGGGCACTGAAGAACATCCCTACAACAGAGAAATCAAAGTGCCATCTGTAGCACTGCCTGCTGTCATTCTCATCTTCAGTTTGTATAAGGCAGCAATGTCTGCAAAACTTTTCCCTCTACCTCATGTAGATTATAACTGTAATAATGTTTACTTCAGGTGAAATAGGGTGCTGCAGCTGTGATTGGCATCTCCTAATAATTCCTTGCATGGCTTCAACCCAAAAAATACAATCATGAAAGTATTCTGCAAAGAAGTGATGATATCCCATGTGCCTTATTACAGTGCATTTTGCTGAGAAACTTGCGGCTGTAACGAGGAGGTTGATATACTTCCCCACTGTCACAGCATTAAAACCTAATTGCCCCTGGGTTTCTTGATTATCTCCAACACAGCTGTCACGTTGTCCCTTTGAAAAAAACTGAACTGATATCACATGTACAAACTTCAAAAGGTCTTTTTCCTGGAAAGAGGCAAAATTATTATCAAGCAGACTCTGGTGTGTTTACCAAACTTGTTGGAATATCGCACTGAATTGGGGCCCTATTGCTTCTATAACACAAGATAAGGTTTCCATTCCCATTTCTGCATTACCATGCTAGGGCTCCTGCCAATATTTTGTGCTTGCTGCCTATGTATGTAAGAATATTATTTAATAGTTGTGGCTGGGGTAGGTGCTCTGCATTCCCAGGATGTAATCCTCTCTCTTACTGCAGGAAAAGTGTCCTCAGAGATCACACAGCCTCCTATAAATGTATATGGGAGCACAACAATGATGCTGTCCTTTTCATATTCAATGTTCCGAGCGCTTCATCCTGGAACAATGCATTGCTGCTGTTGAAAATGTACCCATTTTCCAAGAAAAAAAAAAAAGTAATGTAAGAATACTGAAAATAGCTCATTTTCTGAGCTTCTAACAAGTACAAACTCCCCCAACAACTGAATGTAGTTTTCTCTTTGATTGGAGATACGTCTCACCTATCTTATCCTTTTAGAATAGCCCCTGATTGTTAAGGGGATTTTCAAAACATTAAGCACACAGTTCCCTGTGGGTTTTGGTAGGAGTTTGACTGATTTCCCTTTGTGCCTTTACTGTTAATCTCTCATTGACCTAATCTCCCAAGCAGATACATGTGCTGTACATGTAGACTCCCCTGATTCCAGCATGGTGGCCATATGAGCTACTGTGTAGTCCCAGTCATGGCACCAGCACTGTTTTAAGACTCAACAAACCATGCTGGGCTGAGCAGGAGCATTACCCTTGAGCTTTTGTAATGGCTCAGGAGGGAAAAATGGCTCAATTTTAGGTTCCAGTTGTTGGTTTTTAACCCTCACAGGAGCACAGAGAACTTTTTACAGTGGCCAAAGTGGATATGAAAGAGAAGCAATGCTTCAGAATGTTGGAGAAGTGTCAAAAGGCCATGTATTGGGTCAAATGCTTTCTGGACCATCTTGCTGCTTAGCACATAGGAGGTATGGCTGTCAGGAGTGAGTTCAGGGCAGGGCTGAGTTAGTATTGTTGCAGGACTTCGGCCTCGTTGTCTTATCTATAATGAAGGGATGGACAGAGACACTCAGGATGCTTTCTCGCCAGGACCTGTACTTATCTGGTTTCTAGAACCTGCTGGACACGGCCTCAGCATCGCTGTCCTACCCAGATGCAGTGGGGAATGTCAGATGGCAAAGATCTGGAGAGATTGATTTAGTCTGAAAACAAGTCCTCCTCTCTCCTGCAAATAATTTGTTTATTTTTGAAAGGGGAACAGCAGTCGGACCTCTAAAAACAACATAGTGATGACAGGTTAGTGATGCCTGGCCTATTCCAGAAGGCTTCATTGTGCATAGTACTAAGCAGTTCTGTTTGTGCAAATAAACTACTAAAAAAGACAAAAAGCTCAGGGCTTTTTGGAAGCCAAGCTGAGACTGAAACAGCCTAAGAGGGAAGGAGGAAACTACATCAAGATGGGTGATCAGTCACCTTCAGGGGATCAGCATGGAGCCACAAGCTCTGCATGGGCAGCAGGGTTTGCTGGGGATCAGAGCGGGGATGTCTTCAACCTACTAGCCCACTGCAGTGCAGCTGGAAAGTAGAAAGAGTTTGTTTAAGGAGAGAATTAGTCACTGCTGGAATGAACAACCCCCTGCATGCATCATGCAGGTGCATGTACAGAGAGAGAGCGAAGCACCGCTGTGAGCATGGAATGCAGCAGGTTGACAGCTGGCAGATGTGCATTAGCATGATGATGATCCTGTAAGTGGAAGTGCTTGCAAGTGAGAAAAGATGGAAGTGTGTATGTGCTTGTAGGATCCTTGTTATCGTGTTATCTTGGATCTTTAGGGACAAAACAGCCACGCATGCATGGGAAAGTAAACAGACACACTGCGTGAATAAATAATATATGGAAGAGGAGCTTTTGAATGCAATTTGCATCTTTATTTAAAAACCTGTTACTTAGGCAGTTGTTATAATTCCAGTGACACTAACTAATCCATCAGTAATTAGGATGGGAAATGGGAATATATTCTGTGGAAATGATATTTCACCCATCCAGTTGTACGGCACTCTTCTCAAAGAATAAGTTGTCATTTGCCTAGAGTTTTTAGGAAAGCCATAATTTAGCTGATTAAAAAAAATAATGAAGAAAATTCCTCTGGAGAACTCTATGTTGGGTTGGGAACACTTAGTTTAGAATAATATAATTGGTAGTGCTTTTGCTGCTTTTACTGTATCTTGTCTCAATGTTGCTGGTTGTGTAAATAATTCCATCTTTTCTGAGCGTTAGTGGCATCCTGTGTACTCAGCCCGTCTCCAGGCTCAATGAAGCCGTGTGGGCACTGATTTACCATAGATGCCTTTGCTGCTCCCTTTGGAGAGCTCTTCTCTAGCATTTTGGTCTTTCAAAACTGTTTCCATAACTAACAGGAACTTAAAATGTATTTACTAGAGCACAGGTCTTGTGAGGAGCAGCTGAGGGAACTGGGTTACTTAGCCTGGGGAAAAGAAGACTCAAGGGAGACCTTGTCCCTCTCTGCAATTACCTGGAAGGAAGATGGAGAGAGGTGGGGTCAGTCTCTTCTCCCAAGTAACAAGTTGATAGGACAAGAGGTAATGGCCTTGAGTTGCACCAGGGAAGGCTTAGATTGAATGTTAGGATAAAAAGGTTGTCAATCATTGGAGCAGGCTGCGCCAGGAAGTGGTTGTGTCACCATCCCTGGAGGTGTTTGTAAGGTGCTTAGGGATGTGGTTTAGTGGTAGACCTGGCAGTGCCGGGGACACAGTTGGACCCAATGACCTTAAAGGTCTTTTCAAACCTAAATGATGCTGTGATTCTGTTGCATAGGCATGCTCTTCCTGGATTTGCGAGGGAGTCTATCAGATGGTTTTCAGGAGTCTAAACTGCAGATGAAGTTCTGTGTGCTTGTGGTTATAGCTTTGGTAAACGATACGTTGGAGAAATACAGTGTTTTGAAAGGGAGAAGAAAATTGTGTATGTTTCTGTCTTGTCTGACACTGGTAACACACTGCTTAAGCAATGAAAATTGACACTTAAGCAGTAACCCCACTTATTTCTCATCAAAATAGCCTGTTTGGCATTACGCTCTTACACACATTGGAGCAACTTTAGGTTAATGCTTGAAGTTGCACTTGTGAAAAGACTGAGAAGCTGCAGCTTTGGTGTCAAATCTTCTCTGATATCCAGCACTGGGTGTGCCCCACATAGCCCAAAATACCTGCCTTTAAAATGCAATTTGCCAAAATAATGATAAGGGAATGCTAGGAGAAGATGTTCAGAGAGTGATGGCATGACCGCATGAGACAAGGAGTGGAGCTCCATATGCTTAGGAGCATTAAACCTTGCCCCTTCTGATCTGCCAACCCTGTAGCTGTGACTCCTAATGCTTTAGCTATTCTTAAACGTGCTGTAAGGATCAGCTCCTCTGTCCAGGAACAAGTGCTTTGCAACACCACGTTCAGTATTTGGTACAGAACCTGGTAATCAAGTGAGTTTGTTTCCCTCACAGCCCAAAACAATTTTAAGTACCTGTTCTGAAGGAGTAAGGCAAATACAGTTCCTGCCTTGTGTTGTGTGCCTCCACTGAAGCAGGTCACTATCAATGAAAAATTCTCTCACTAACTTTTAAGAATGTTTTTTTTCTGTAATTCTGGTTCTGCTGGAGGGTAAAGCTGTATATGGAAATTGAATCAGTGGTGCATGCAGGCTGGTATCTTGCAGGATGAAATTGTGGGACTATAATCGATTGTCTCTGTTTTCCTCTCTTGACTCTTCTTTTGCATTCCTTCTCTTATTTCTTGATGCTGGATTTGATATCTGAAAAGGTTGTGTGACTTAGTGAGGAAAGATGAAATTGTGATTAGAAATAACCTGGATTTTTAATCTGTTTTGAACTCTTCACCTCCTGGTGCCCTGGTCAGCTCTACTGGCTAAATTAGGTTGAAACAAACTACTTGCTAAATATTCAAGTTGATTTAAATGCACAGTAGAGTAAAGCTTCTATGGGTGCTGTCAAAGAGCCCTTAAATGTAGGGGAGTGGTCCTCTCATCCCGCTGCTATGGGACAAGAGGGAGTTGTTGGGGTATGTTCTAATCCCTGGGACCGTGGTGCTGAGCCGAAAGGTCTTTTTCAGCGGGCCACAAGTAGAGCATGTTCAAACAGCAATGTGTCTTCTCTGGAGTGTAAAGAGAAACCGTCACCCTGTCTGTACATAAATCATACACAAACATGTGGCCATGCTCGCCGTGTGCACTGCAGAACATGTACCCTTGTGTACAGGGAGCTGTGGGTGGCAGTGGCAGCAGCAAGGGCAAATTACCCTGCTCGGAAATCAGCAGTGAGAATGTGCACAGCTGCTTCTTCCTCCTCGGATTGAAAAACTCTCTCTCTCTCTGCATATATATATATATGTATGTATGTATGTATTTTCTTTTGCCTGCTGTAACGTTGAGGTTGTTCAGTCTCTCATTTCAGGATGTTTTCCTTCCTGCTAAGATGCCTGACTACAATACATTTGTTGGCAGCCAGAATTGCTTAGCAGTTCTAGCTTTACTTCAGGGAAGTTTGCTGGAGCATCCAAGTTGGGCCAGTAGCAGATGTTGTCTCAGTCAGGTTTCTCATACCCCAGCATATGGGAGCATCTCCTGCATCTTTTCAACTTTAACATAGATTTTTTCAAATGAGCTGTTCTCCTTTCTAGGATATCTTGGAAATGTACCATTGAACAAAGACTTATTTCCTTTTTTGATTCCAGTTGTTCTATTCTGTTTATTTTGATTGTTCTTTCATGTCTTTCCAAAGTCACAAGCCAAAGCCCACCTTAGCAGGGCTATACCAGACCTAGGCTGACTAGTTTCCAGGCAGCCCAGAATTAAATCCCCATTTATTTAGCAACTGCTAAACAACAGTAAATGCTTTTCAAATGCCAGGTCAATTGTGGATGTTGGAACAAGAAATTGAGTTTCATCAGGGTTTATCTGGGTGTAATAGGAATCATGTCTCAGACAACGTGGTGCCTCAGAACACAACCCTGTGAAGAAAGCCCAGGAGATCGGTCTTGGCAGAGCTGTGGCCAGAGCATGGCTAATGATTGCGAGCAAAGCAGTGAGTTTCTGATTAATATTTATTCTTAGAAACAGAAGTATGCCATGCTTTATATTGGGGGCAGGGGGCTACACACACACACACAAATTGTAATGCTGTGATTGAATTTTCTTAGTGCAGCAAATAAAGCAGAAAAGCCCTGAATACTGAGCGGTCCTGTGAAAGGAGAAAACAATCACAGTTGTTTGTTTCATACTGATACTCTCTGAACTGCACCTCTCCCGACACTTTGGCTTTTCAAACCCTTCAGTTTGCATCTCTCTGGAAATCTTCATTTTCATCTCCGTGCTCTGAGGGATGTCCAACATCGGTCCTTTTGGTGATTGGTCTACTTGCCATTGCATTGATTTGAAGGTAGCCTTTTGATGCTAGTCCTTTGATGCCACTAGTAACAAATCCCAATGTATTGGCCAGACAGGCTTACACAGGTCCTGAATTCATTTCTGTTATGAAAAGCAAATTCAACCATGAGATGTTCCCCCACCCCCCAGCATGTGCTGTGGAAGTAGGGCTGAAAGTTTTAGATCCAGACGTGAGGCTCTCCTTTCATTACCAAATGCCTTTGCTTTAACAGTAAATAAATAAATAACACATCCCTCCTTTTGGTGTTTCTGCCTCATATGCCCATGTCACAGCCTTTTTTCCTTGCAAATAATCAACCCATATCTCTCGTGCAGCTCTGCTTGTCAGCAGGGATTAAAGCCTGACAGTATTTAATCATCTTGTATTTCATAGAAGACTAACAATCTCCCTTTGCTTTTTCTTTCCTCCTTTCCCTTGTCTTTTCTGGGTATGTAGTGTGTTTTCTCTGGCTGTCTGAAGTTTTTGTGCAGGGAATGACATGTGGAAAATACTTTTCTTGGCTCTTTTCTTCTCTGACCCATGTAATTCCCCATGAAATCATTTACTGTGACATTTTGGGTGTACCATGACCTACCCTGTTAGCGCAGAGTTCCACTGGATGCTGAGGCTGTAGGAATATGTATTGAATCATATTTTACCATTCCTTTTTTTTCCCCAGCACACATACTGAAGTTGGGAGCCAAGTTGGTTGAATAACTAGACCAAGTATTTCGTATTCATAAGTTGTTTCGAATAGTTGTGACCGACTTGGACACTGAGTTGGATTAAATTTCGGTATCTCATGAAATCATGGCTCTCAACATTCAACCTACTCACAGAGATTTCCTTCGTAATCCAGAGATAGGAACAGATCCTTGCTTTAGGCACAATGCTGCTATTTTAAGGTATACATCTCTGGCTCAGATGACTCATATCCTAGAAAGGCTTCTTTATCTCCATTGACTGTAAGGGATATTTAATTTAAATAACTTGTCCAAATGGAGATGTTTTCATAGAATCATATATTGATTCATTATAGATGTGAGTGAAATGAGCTGCATGATGGGTCTTCAGTCATTGCCACTGCCACAGGACAGCTGGCCATTTCTGTCTTGGTATGGTGTGGGAGGCTGATGAGTTAGCTGTGTGTGGTCCCAACCTCCTGGATTTGAAGTTGCTTCAATGGACCCTCCAGCTGAGTACTGTGAAACAGAAGGGTAAACCTGAGGGGTCAGCTCTCAGCAGGGGAAATGTTCCGTCTTCTTCTTTTGTTGCCATTTTCCCAGAGTATGGATTGCTAATTCTTCAGACTTAAAACAATCATTAATTTAATTAGATACCCTTTTTAGCATGGGTGATGTCAGATATTATGAGGTCTGTAAATCAAATGGATTGAATGTATTCCATTTCATTTGAATTTGTAGGTTAAGTAGTGTTGACCCAGGCTAGCTTTTATGCTGGAGATTGCCAAGAAATCCCAGGTATCATCAATGCAAATGGCATTTTGCTTGTGCTGTACCAAATATCATACCACTGTGTTTGCTTTCTCCTGCTTTGCTGCTGTTGCTGTATTGATGGATGAAAATTAAAGGAGGAAAGGAAGGGGAGAGGAGAAGAGACTTGAAACATTAAAAAGGCATTTTTTTCCCATGTTCTAGGTAAATGTTTTCTTCCTGCAGAAGGAAGTCATCTTTATAACATGGTCACAGTACTGAGAGAGTTCACAGGAGGTAGCAGTGTAACTTTGGTGGATAATGTTGAAAGCAAGGTGTTTTTGATCGATTCAGAGTACGATAGTGCAGTGATAACAGAAAGAACAAGCAGATGAAAACACTGTAAAGAATAATATTTGCTGTTTTCTTTTAATTCTGACATGGACAACTTCAAGTCAGCAGGACTGAAAATCCATACCTAAAAGCAACCATGTAGCTCTTAAATGGCATTAGCATGTGTGGGAAACCCGGGAGCAAATGTTTGTTTTGTGTTACATGGGCTGTCAAACTAATGATCAAAATAGCACTTTTGGTCTCAAACCTTTTCGATCAATACGGTATGCTTCATTTTCCTTCCAGAGCTGAGCTGAATGTGTGCTTGTATTTTATGGGAAACAGCAAAACCAGCAGGTTAAGGTAAAAGCTAACCACAGTACCATATATTGTTGTTTTTTGTTTTTTGTTTTTTTTTTAATTGGAGGATTTATGATGTTTAAACCTCAGTTTATAACATAAAGAGCATGAGAAGTGAGTTTTAAGCATTTCTGACACGAAAAAAAGAGCTAGAAAAATTTAAGATGAAAATAAGGAAGTGATAAATGCCGACATTGCTTAATTTTGCAAGCAGAGTGATACAGAAAGGAGCCATCCATTACTGCGGAAGGAGCATTGAGGCAAAGGATATTTGTCATCTCAAGTGACAATTAGATATCTTTTCAAACAGAGGAGTGCAAAGAAGGTAAAAATACGATAGAAAGTGAGGCAAGGAGAATTGAAAGAATACAGAGCAGTCTTTTGCAGGTCTGTTGGCCTGATTTATGTTTCCCTGCCCTTCTTTGCATACAAACATCCCTGAAATGAAGAACCCGGTTTGCTCTCAGTTTTGTACAGTCCTGTACGCACCATGTCGGGTAAATCTGCTCAGCAGCAGAACCTGAAACCAGCTGTGGGACCAGGCAGAAGGTGGTTCCGTGGCTGAGATCTGAGCCATGTTGGGTATGCTTGTTCCCTGCTGGCTTTCCAAGGGGCTGTGGAGAAGGTGGCAGCAGCCAAGCAAGTGGTTTGCTCTGCTCTGAGCCCAGGGTCATGCTTAAATCCATATTCTGCAGAGCAAAGCCATTTGCAAAGGCTCAAGAATGCTGCAGTTTCTCCCATAGCATCCCCCCATCCATTCTCCCTAAAAAATCAGCTCTGCTTTCCTCATGTAGAGACTTGAATGCAGATGAGAAAGTATTGCTTCTGTTAGGAGTAATTCCTCTTCCCAAGTTATATCCTCTCTGCATTGAAATAATATGTTTGGGTAACACCAGACCTGCCCCGCATCCCGTGGGTATCCTTTCCACAGGGGTCTCGGGAGATAGGATGCCTTAGTTTAGCTTCTGGCCAAATAATCGTGTTTAGAGAAAAAGAGCTTTCTTTATTTTTTGCTCCAACAGTTTGCAGTGGCATAAGAAACTCACAGAGTGGTTTGAAGTAGTAGACAAAATGTGTGAGTTGTCTGTTGTTGATGCAATTCCAGTGGTCTTGCTGGCTTCTGTCATCAAAGGCCTTTATGAGCCCCTGCCTCCGACATGCTTTCATGTAAGTGTCTCCTGTGTTAACTGCCAGGTCACTTCCATTTCCAGACTCATTTTGGATCCATTTATCTATGACTAAATGGCAAAGAGTGGCCCACAGCAGACAGCTCCAGCAGTCCCTTTGCACAGGGTTCCTATCCTGGGGATCTTGTTTCTCTTCGGGAAGAGTAATTCAAACCCAGGTTTGGTAGGAGGACAGGAGATGTCAGCCAGGCTCATGTTTTAATTTGGCTCAGTTCCCTTGGAAGAGCATAAGTCTGGTGATCAAACCTGAAACAGGTACCAGGACATGGCAGTGAGGCTGCTGCGGGTCCCCTAAATAGGGATTGGGGATGTCAGTGGTTCCCAGGCTCCACTCACAACACAGGTTACCGTGAGTAGGCACCAGTACTTGAAAATAAGTCTTTAGACACTACAGAAAACCAGGCAGGGGCATCACTCCACCAGGCTGTTTCAGTTCCTAGAGATTTAGTCTGTTTTGAAGATTTTATTGAGACTTACAAGCAGAAGCAAATGCAAGATTTATGTCATCTGAACATGTTTGTTAGAGCTTCCTACATGTTCTTGGTGTTTTGGGGGTGGTTTTTCAAATGTTGTAAACTGTTAATGGTGCATTTGTTTGTAACACCCTTTCAAGTGGCAAAGTTTGGCAGAAATTGAATGCTCTGCAGGGTAAGTGGCTGTTCAGCCACGGGTCAAGTAGGGTTTTTACGCTCCAAAAGCTGAGTGATCTTGTATCAAATGCTGTGGTTGTGGTTTTGAACCGGCCTCTAGCAGCTCTGCACCTGTGATTAGCACTATAAAAGAGACAGGAAAGTCCAAACTTCTGTAGTTTTACAAAAACTCAAATTTGGCCCAACTCAGCACAGTTCAGTTACAGCCCTTGGGGATAGGCTCTTACAAACCTTATAAACTTTTCAGGACTGCAAGCCATGGGCTTGGCCTTCTCTTCGTGAGCAATATTGTGAAGTACTAGAAAACTGAAGTTATTTAATATTTAGTTCTTCGTCCTTTCCTTTTACTCTACCTATCTTATTAAAGATGACAAAAACACTCTAACAATAACAAAAAAACCCACAAGAGCCCTACCAAAAAGATTTGCTTTAGGCACATTAAACGGTAGAGTATTTTCAGTCTTGAAGTCAGCAACCATGAACTATGGTTGTATGTCTAGAAGTGTTACAGGGAGGACCTGTGTGGTGATTTTAAGCAGGACAGCTTCCATTTTTCTTGCAAGTAGCAACTTCAGGATCTCTTCTCTGACATTTTAAATAAAAAATATGTACATGTTTTTGAGCTATTCAACTGGAATTGGTCTCCTCTCTCTGATGTGCACCAAGGTAAAGATTTTATGATCTGTGGCTCTACTGTTTCAGTCGTGTTTTTACATCTTTTATTTCAAATTAGTGAGACCTAGCAGGAGTGCAGAAGTTTGTGTCTGCTCCAGCATCAGGGCCAGCATAGGTGAAAATGGAGCAAAAGCACAAAGAACAGTAAGAATCCAGATAGTACTGATTAAATTCTATTATTGCATTCAGGGAATACTTTTAAGTCCCCTTGTCTGTTAACCGTACCAGCTGTATGGCAAGACATACAGTAAGAGTGTGTTAATGTGGAATCCACCTTAATTTCGGGCAGTAGGAAAGTGTTTTCGGCTGATGGGTTATCGCCTGGAGCTGTGCTTGGTTATGCTGCCTGGTGATCTGCTTACTGGCATTGTGTGTCATGCCAGGAGCTGCCTGAATGTGATGTTAATTATACATTCCCATACATTTCTGATTCAGATTAATACGCTAGCTTAATCTTTCTGTTTGGTTTCGCAGTTTGCTAGATGATAAATCACTTGCATTCTTTCTATTAATGGAAGAAAACCCACACACAGTCCTGTGTCCTAAGTACCTGCCCTGATTATCCACCTCATTCATGAGTGCTGCTTGCAGGATGATTTTGCCTAGTTAAACTTTTAGTTTCTATTTATTTTAATTGCCAGTGTTGCTATTTTAAAAGTTGCTAGCCCATTGGTGAATATTCTGGTTTTAATCCTTTTTTTGCTGTTCTCTAGGAAGTGCCAGTTCACCTGTTTTACAAACCCATTCCTGGTTTCTATACAGACACAAGTGTTCACTGGGGCTGGCCTGTGCTTCCTTATGGTGCATATTAATCACAATTTAGCTATGTAAACAAGATTCTGTGTTTTATGCTGCATACAGTTGCCCACTTAGGTTGAATGAAAGATTTCATTGTAGTAAGTCGTATAAGTGCACCTGAGACTCTGAAAACAAGGTAACGTGACTCTTGGTTCTGTACAATACATCAGTTTGCTAATTAAAAGTCTGTTTTCATGGTTGATGATCATTACTTTTTATAAAGCCCTGGAATGCTATCAAGCAGGTCTGGAATGGTTGTGTGTGGTTTATTGAGGTTTTTTTAATCATTTTCTGCCTATTTTGTCTGCGATTTCATTGCATTGAAGAGTCTCTCTTTCCTTTTCAGTTATGGTTTCCATAGAGTAAATCTGCAAATATTGTTTATAGATGAAATGTTCTCAATTTTATATGTTTTGAACAGCTTGGATTTAATAGCTGGTTTATGTTTGCAATAAAAAATTAAAAAAGAAAAAAGGGCCATGAATCAACAAAAGGAAAATAAAAGCGCAAAGTCCTTAGAGAAATAAGTAACAAAACTGTACCCTTTCTAACCCAGAAAAGTTGTCACTCCTTTTGTCCATGTCTATGCTCTTGTTATTATTTTGATTCACATGTACTTCAGGGACTCTGTCATGCTTACCCCCAGGTAGGAGCTATCAATAAGGCTATTACAACAAGACAGAAGAAACACAGCCTGTCTCCAAGTATTCATCTGTCTTTTTCTGTACAATACTGTAAATAGATAAGCTGCAGCATGTTACTTGGGCATAAAATTACCCAGATTTAAGAAAAGCCAGGTATTGGCATAGAGTAAAGGTGAATCTAGGGGTGCAAAAGGGAAGCCTTAATACTTATATAGTAACCAAGGAAGTTGAAAAGGATAGAAATATTCCATTTCTAGAGCATTAAATATCCTTTAACACACTGGAAGTTAAGGAGAGGCTTTCACAGGGAACTGGATATCTGATGCCTTCAGCATTTCCTCCTCCATCCTTTGCATCACATGGCTTATGTTGTAGTGGAGATGGTAATGCCTTTGCATGGTCAAGTACAATTGCAACCTTCAGCGTGCACTCTGCTTGTGTCGAGATATGTGTATTGGGCAAGCCCCTGTCTCTAAACTCAGAGGAAAAAAAAATGGATTAGAATCAGTGCTGTCCTTCTGGATTAGTAATGTTACAAGAGCACAAAGTGCCCTCTGTTATCACTGATGCTGGTGGTGCAGTGGTAGCACATGGAGGTCCATCCCATGACACGAAGCATCAAGTAGAGTTCAAACATGCCCTAGGTAACAGGAATGTGTGGTTGAAAGGAAGGAAGAATACCATATGTCATTATATCTCTTAACAGATAATTATGGATGAAGAACAGCTTAATAATTCTACATATATGAATACACAACATCTGATTTATCTTTCCATATTTGCTATATACACTTTCCTGTGACTAAGGGAGACTCCTTTCTCCAGTATCCTCAACCTTTCCCCCTCCTCTTTATCTCAGTCACTTTTATCAGTTCTTTACTGCACACCAAGAACATTGTTTTGATCAATAGCTTTTATGGCAAAATCCATAAACCAAAGCAGTCGTTTTATACAACTCAGAACAAATAATTTAGGCTACAAGCCTCGAAACAACTTGTGTTTAAGCTTGGCTGGAGGGTGATGCTCTAACATGCAAAGGGTTGTTGCATTGGCATTTGAATGTAGTCATAGGAGTAGATGGTTGAGAGTCCAAAATGAAACGAGAGACACAGACAACTAAGTTGTTGGCAGAAGAGCTGATGGGAAGGACTGCAGTGGTTGCAAATGAGGCCTGTCCAGGAGGTAATGTGATTAGCGTTTTCTAAGAGCGAAGTGCCTGGCAGAAATCAAATGAAGCCTGGAGTGAGGTGGAGGTGTGGGAGTAATCCCGTAAGTCCTCCAGTTTTACCTAATAAGAGCTTTATCTTTTTCAGTTGTGGGGTTTTTTTTCACCCCAGCCTTGTGCTGGGGGTGTTTGAGAGTTATGAGATTTGAAAGAATGCTGAGGTTTTGATCTTGTCATGACTGAAAGTACTTTGTAAATGTCAGTTGGTACGTGAGAATCTGGGACACTGCTTCACTCGTGAGAGCTCTGCTAATGAGGCCACAAGAGAGCAGGATGCTGAGCAGCCCAGCTCGGTGGCCCTAACTCAGCGAGCCCCATGCTTCAGTTTACCTTCAGGAAAGGGAGAAGGCATCTAATGTGTAATGACAAACATCTTGCAAGCTTAAATAATAATGCATTTTACCACTTACCATACTTGGGAATATTTACACAGGTGGAGGCTTTTGTGGTGGGTAGCAGAGTTGTGGTTACCCCTGTGCATCCTGATTCTCAGGACATGGGGCAGACGTATTGAGCACTTGTTGGGCTGAGGCCCCATGTGCTGGTGGCATGATCTATGTGCTGCATCCAGACTTCATCAGACAAGGTGAGATAACCAGGGCAAGGCGTCTGGGAGGGTCGAGTGGGGATTGCAGCTATGGCAGAAGGTTTGTTAGCTTTGTGAAAGTTTTTAATCCTTGGATTAAAAGCTGAGTAAGCAGTGTTACATGGGGGCGCCTCACATCAGTGGATGCCAAAAAGGTCAAGCGTCTGAAGTTGAATGAGACACAGCAAGTTCTTCTGGGCAACTTTTCTGAAGTTTCATAAGTTTCATTTATGAAGTTTTATAAATGTGCAATTTTAAAATGCTCACTAAAGAGTGTGCTTTTTCAAGAACAGTGATTAAAAATCTCCGCAGTCTATTTAAGCAGCCCAGGAGATTTGTTAGAGGAGATCCCACTAGTCGCATGCCTGAGTAACTGATTTGTATTGGAATCTGGCAAAACTATTTTGTTGACAGTATTGAGCAAGGATAGTAACTTCTTCCTGGTACAACATAGACATATACTGAACATTAGTTTCTTCTTCCAATCCACTACTTTCAAAGTGACAAGTGTCCCGGTTCGACAGCATACAGAAGCTGAATTCTAAACCTGGCAGACAAATAACTTCCCTGTGCTCAAGAAAACTTCGCTTGTGCTCAAATTTATCTCCTTAAATGGTTTTGGACTGAGTTGTGATCAAGGATGACAGCAGTGCTGTGTAGACAGGGTCTTACCTGAACCTCTGTACTACATTTCCTCTGCCAACATCTGTCTTTACTGATCTTGCGAAGCTCAGAAGAAAAAGCCTGTGCTTGAAGGGAGAATCAAGGGACCTACAATCAAATGTACAGATTAGGGTATGATTTTTCTAGCACCAGAATGCCACTGTTCCCTGCTTAGAAATTGGATGCTCAAGTTCCTCATAGTTTTGGAAGCGGCAGGTGTCAAACAGAAATGGTACTGATGATGTAGTAGAAAACTCCGTTGCTAAACTGCATTTTCTCCAAGAGAAAACAGGACTTCCCTGAGGTGCTTGCTGTGCATGGTGCAGGTGTGTTTTAGACAGGAGGTTTACTCTAAGAAATGGCAACACAAATGGTTTTATGTTTCATAATATGAGCTTGTGAACATGACAGTGCCATGTAATTTATTATTAGATCCATTAAAATGTTTGCAGATCACACCACAAGACAAGAATGTATAAATGCCATTGAGCTTCATATAAAACAGCAAGAATATTTGTAGTAACTAAACAAACAGGCATCGCCCCTTGCTTTGCCCTGGCCTGCTTGGTCTGTACTCTCCTACTTCAGGATATGAAATACATAAGCGTGTCCTAGATTCTATTTTATTTTGTAAAATTGAGTTTCTGGCTGGCTGCTTAATGAAATGGTGGTGCATGGCATTGTTGAGGTTGTCATTTCATGATAGTTGATTTTAAGCACTTGAACACAATATCCGTTTTAGGTGTAATTTTATGTAATGTCTGCTGAGAGAGAATTCAAGTGTCACCCAGGACCTTGTCTGCTGGTCTTTGCTAGACGGATTTGTTGAGTTTGGGTTTTGATGACTGAAGATGAAAGCCGTGCTAGTTAGACAACAGCAGCCCTATTAAAGCATTGCAATATGACATCGCTGCTCTGGAATCCCCAGAGAACTAGTAATTTGGGCAGATGAATGGGATTCAGTCACTCTGGCTCATGTCTCTCATGGTAGCATGCAAACAATGATTTGGAAGTTATTTCTACTACAGAATGGATCTTTGATCTCAAGGCAATAAACAGTATAAGAGCAAGCAGCAAAGAATCAAGTACTACAGGAGCTTATGTTAAAACAAAACCTGAGATTTCCAGGGGGAATTTTTGTATGGCTTTTCAGAAGCAAGAATCTCAGATGCATCAAACACTTGGAAGTGTGGTATTTTTAACAATTATAAGTCCAAATATGTGCAATCACCAACAGCAGGACTTTTGCCAGGATTGTGCCATGCTTAATTTAATGAACTCAGCCTTGTAATTGTTTCAGGGGTTTTTAATCTTACTGTGCCAATGACAGCATTTTTTTTTCTTCATAGGTTTTATGTTTTATATCCTCCACAAATCACACATTTAAGACAGTTTAGTTTTGCAGAATCTCTGAAATGCTGGCTTACTAGCAAGCCAGTCCATGCCAGATTGTTTTAATATTGACAGACTGTATCAACAGTTGAGATGAAGATGCGTTCCTCGTGCTGTTTTGTTAAGGTTTAGTGGGACTAAAACACAAAACATTGCTTTGCTTGGGAACTGAATTGAAAAGATACATCTACAGTAAGGTTACTTGTTTAGAGAGAGCTGCTGTTGCATTCTCAAGATTTTGGTGGTTTTCAGTGGCAGTTTGGGTGCCTGAACAACATCAGGCAAATTTGAGGTGCCTCAGTGTTCCAGTACTGTGCTGAACTGGGATCTTGCTTTTAAAGGATACTTGATTTTTTGCTTCCCAAAGCTCTGTCTTTGCCATAAATAGGAGATAAGACAGCAAACTTGAACTTGGAGTTATATGCAACTGTTGGAACAAGTCCAAAGGAGGGCCACGAGGATGATCGTGGGACTGGAGCACCTCCCGTATGAAAATAGGATGAGAAAGTTGGGGCTGTTCAGCCTGGAGAAGAGAAGGCTGCGTGGAGACCTCATAGCAGCCTT
>JAOEHY010034716.1:0-10346 GCA_025447955.1 Psilopsiagon aurifrons
GGGCCGAGGCCGGGGCCGAGGCCGAGGCCGAGGCGGAGCTGTGCGAGCAGCGGCTCGGCCGTGACGGGTGCGGGGCTATCGCGGGCAGCGCAGCGCCGCTGCGGCTGCCGCCGTCTGCCCCGCACCCCCCGAGCCGCTGGGCATGCCTGAGAGCGGGGGCTGCGCGGCGTGGACTGCACAGACGCACGGCACCTGCAGCGCTCTCGGTTTAAATGGCACTCCTGGCTTGAGGGCATGGCACATGGCCAGAAACAGGCACGTTAACAAGTTCCTGAAGCTCAGGACTAGTTCAGCTCTACAGCAGTACATAAATGTCTAACGAGAACTATTCTGCACTCTTCTCAACCGCACATGATGTTTGTGCACATGCATGCAAGTTAGGGCAGCTTCACAGGCGATTATGTGCTGAACACATATGCACCACACAGGTGCTTCCCATTGCACCAGGAGCACCACAAGACTGGGGGAGCTGTACTGGATGCGGCTTTGAACAACCTGGTCCAGGGGAAGGTGTCCCTGCCTGGGGCAGGGGGTTGGAACTGGAGGAGCTTTAAGCCCCTTTCCAACCCAAGCCATTCTATGATTCTATATTGAAAGGCTGCTGAAAGAGAACTCTTTCCTAGGCCCCAGCTATAATAACACATTTGCAAAAGAATGTGCTTACATAGACAAGGCAAAAAGAAAACTTACATAAGAAACGGATTTTGAACGATACCAGTCTAACGTTTTATTTATTGCATACAAAAGGAGTTCTTTTGACAATGGAATTTTATATGAAAAGTAATCTGATGTATACTGTTGAGAACCTTATCTTCAAGGTCAAAGATGCAAAAACTTAAGGCAATGCATCTAAGCATATAAAGCACAGTAAGTGGTGGAAATTCTCAAAAGCAAATGCCTATTCTTTTTCCTTCCCTTAAATTATGGTTAAATCACAACTTTCTCTGGAATAGAAGTAGGCTGCATCTTTATTAGCCCCTGCAATAGCATGTAAGATCAGAACACTGCGATTCCTAACAAATACCTAAGTGTTCAACATCACATTACAATGTTATGCATATATTTAAAAGCAAGACAGTATCAGTAGCAGTTTATAAAACAAGTCAATTAATGGACCACTAAAATACCTCTAGTACCTGGCACCCAGACAGGGTGCATAAAATACTTCCTAAAAAAAAATTAAATAATAATTATCCCCCAACCTGTTCTTCTTTGTCCTGTAAGGAAGCCAAAATAGATTTTATCACATAACCAGGAGTCTCAATTATTTCAGAGCAGCCCCCCAACTCCCCTTTCTTTTTTGTCCTATGTTTCTGAAGTACCTTCTTGGAAACTGTAAAAAGTGAGTATCATCAGATTTAAAGCATCAGTGGTCAAACAACTTCTCTTCTTTTCAACAGTCACTAAAGAACCGAAAGTCTGTTCGGTCCTTCCAGTTACTTTTATTCATTTTTACCAGTGCAGCTTCAATTTCATACTCACTTTCAGTTTCCTACATCCATAAAGTCCAAGAACCTTTAGCATAAAACCATGTCAGGTTTTGAAGCAGTCAAATCATGTGTTGCCTGTCTCCCATATCCCCCATTTTACAAGCACACAGTGGTTTTAAGTTCAGTTTTAGCAATACAATTAAGCTTAAAAATGTCCATTTATCACACATGCTGGAATAAAATTTCTCTCCACTTAAAGCCTCAGTGCCCAAGATGTTAAGTTCATTGCCAGCAATAGACACTGCACTGGCAAATGTTACTCCTAACAGATAAAAAAACCCCATTAAAATAAAAAGGAAGCAGCTTTACGCAGACAAAAACAGGCATCAAATTAGACAAGGTAATATTTATAAATGGATTAGTGTAAACATAACAGTTCATCTTCTAGGTTTACTGTAAACCATTTTACACTTGATCTGGTTATGAAAGACAAAGACAAGAGAAACTGAAGGTATTTATTATTCAATCCACTTACAAAGCAGGTGGCTTAATGCAAGCTTATGGACATGTGCATATATGATCCCCGAGGAACATCTTTTCCAAAGTGACAGTAATACTGCCTCAATGATTTTGCACATTTGCATTTTGCAACATTGAGCACATTTAAATAAACTATAATCTATTATATGTGAAAGAATGTTGGTAAGCAACTTGAATCCTGATGTGGATTTAGAACCTCCTCTAAAGGCAAAATGTTAGTACATTATAACTTAATTCTATATACTATATTATGCAGCAAATCTTAACTATAGAAAATATTTCAATCAGTGATGGACTGTTGGTAATTTATAGAAGGAATCTATGGATCAAGGCAAAAACTAGGTAACCACATAATTTGTGTCTCAGTTTCTACAGAAATTTACAGGCTTTCAATTTACTAATGAAAAAATAAAACAAGAGACAAGTGGATTTAGCTAACTTTATTAAACTAATCGAATTCCCAAGACACACCTGGAACCCTCAGAAGTTCTATGAATGCATGTACATCTGCCTCCCCCACAAACAAAACCCAAAATGAAAAACACCAAAACAACAAAAAACAAAACCCTGCAGCTCTAAGTCCTCATTGAATGGTTTCATATTAAAAAAAAAAACCCAAAACCTCAGTGTGCGCAGATACTTCAACTTAAGTTAGCAGAAGACCAAACAGTTTCTAAACTCTTTTTCCACTTCCCTAATAATTCTTTCAATCTGCAAGTATCTACAACCCAGCTAACTGAAATCAACATTTAGTGTTCACTAGAGCTGTTTCACAGCAGCAAATATTTAAGTTAGGGATTCAAATTTCTAGACACAAGAAGAAAATGATAAATACAATCTGAACAGCAGTCTAAATGTTTAATATTGACATTCAAATATATCTGCATTGTGCTGAAATTTCAGAAATGAACACAAAAATCTGATCAGACAAAAACTGGTGATGAGTATGCTATATGTATCAGTCAAACTGAATATAGTTCATATTCTGTTCCCAGTATTAAGGATGTTATTTGACTCAGAACTGATATTGTAAATATACAGCAGCCATTTTTTCCTAATTAAGGAATGTCTCAATACATAATATTATCATTTTCTAGATGATCTTTATACATTTAAACCAAATATATGACTGATTAAATTAAGGAAACCAAGGTTAGTAATGTGTGAAATTATACTTTCAAAGCTTGATACTATGTAAAAAACCAAAAAAAACCCAAAAAACAAAAAAGAGACCACACAATTCTACTTCCTAAAGCAGCTAATCTTGCCTGCAAGTTTGGGGTCACAAAGCCCATAATATGTGCAAACAAATGCAATACAAGGAACCATGCAAAAATACAGTAATGAAAAGAAAAAAATGTAAAACCTAAAAAAAGTTTTATAAATACACTGAAACTCAACTGTCTTCTCTTTGGTTGACTGCAGTACCAGGAAGGATAAGGGAGGGACAGGGAGGACAAGAGTTCTGGAAAGCGGCGTCAACTTTCACTAGGCAGTTGAGCCTCAATGTCCACTCTGCAAATGGGGCACTTCTTATTAGTAATCAACCACTGATCCACACATACTTGGTGGAAAAGGTGCATACATGGCAGGCGCCTGTCATCAGAACAGAAAAACATCAGTGTTAATAAAGCATTTCTACATCAACATACCTACTGCATAAAAACAGTAATGTGGGCTTTGCTATTGAGGCTTCAGGGTTTTTTTTTTTCACATGCATGTTCTTCCCCAAGTTTCACTGTCTTTTCCAGTTGAACCTGTGTTGTCTCTAGTTCCACAAATAAATATATATGGGCAATGAAGTCAAGTATCAGCTAGCTTTTGCTCTATTATATCAATTTAAATCTGTCTTAAGTAGGTTTACTCCAGATATGCTGAAAACCTGATTAACTGAGGGCTCTCAGCTTGGGCTCACGTTATAAGACACACAGTCAACTTATGAAAGACTGTAAGACATAACCTACATTCTACCCAAAGACAATACAAACTGAAAAGTGTGTTTTCAATTGCAGGGAGTACTGCAGAGTAGTGTACTATAGTCAAATATGATTTCAGACCCAGAATATTAACACTATGTTCTGATACTCAGTGTTGCAATTTACCTCACATCTTCACCTTCTTCCAATATAGACAAACAGATGGTACACTTTTCCTCAGTGTCTTCTTCTGTTCCTTCCTCCCCATCTTGTTTGCAGTGCAGTTTCCTCTGTGAGAACCAATCAGTTGTTACCTTATTAGTAGAGATGACATTATTGACAAACTGAAGAAAATCTGGTTTTAGTACATATTCAACAAACACTTTTTCGAAAACTTTTCATAATATTTATTCAAATTTATTTGAACCAAAATGAATCTGGAACAAGCACCTGGAGCAAAATCACAGGACAAATCCGATTTAACTACTGTTAATTACAAAAATCAGCTGGACTGACTGAATATATCAATTGCATATTGTTGCAACCAATCCTTTTACTTGCTGTCTGTGTATAAACATATTCATTTCATTATGTGGATAGGACTCTATTATGGTATCGTAAACTCCAACTGAGAGAGAACTTAGAGTTGCCCAAATTCTGTTCCAGATTCAAAACTTTCTCATGTCCCAGTTTTCCTACTGTGATCACAGTAAAGGCTCAAATGATACATACCAAGCAGATAAGCATCATTAACAATTTTATGCAAAAATAGTCTTATTTTATTTAATGAGTTATCATTCAAGTCCCTTGACAATATAACTATTACCAATAATTTCACTGCTCACAAGGCTACTCATAACTGCCGGACAAGTTAAGTCTTACTAAACTGCTTTTGTTTATTGGATTATAGTAGCTCTTTTATCTACAGACCAAGTTTAAAATTATCTTTGTGAAAGAAGTGGCATTGTAAGCTTTGCCCCATAAGCTTTGCTTACAATCCTTGAAATTGCAAGATACAGAAAACATGCACTCCTTGAAGCTGCCCTTTCTGCAGATTTACCCTAACCATAAACATTATCACACTTTCAAAGAAATAACACAGACGGGCCACAGTTTGAGAAATCCTCACCTTTTTGTATTTATGTGGATATGTGCATCTTTCTATAGTTCCCTGTGTTGCTCCACGATTAACATTGCCTAATCGTTCCTCCAAGTGAATCAACTCCTAAAAAAAAATCAGTAAGACATGAACAGTATAAAAACTGCTATTTCAACTTTTTGAGTAAATATTATTATAGCATATCTGCAGAATGACAAACTCTCAATTCCCAACTTATTGAAATACAGACAAAGCAAATGAGTATGTCAGGAGGGAAAAAACAATGGGTTTCTGTGAAAACCCACACAACACTGCCTGGTATGTTAAGATGTAGGGAAACACTATTTTACCACACAAAAAAATAAATATAAATCAGGACTTGTCAGCTAGGACTGGTTAACAGTATGTTCACATATAACTGTGTACCTAATGAGGAAAATGCAACTAAAATGCATGATGCAAATATTTGCTTTCTAATAGTCATGAAGGCTTAGCAGAAAATGTGTTGCTTAATTTGAAATACAATGATTTATTTTTCTCCAGCAATGAAGTTTCAGAACCATGAGATGTCACTGAAGATGTTTTCAGTGGACTAGGTCATTAACTCTCTGCATCTGATACCTTTTATTTTCTCTTCCCCTGCCCCTTCTTCCCTCAGTTTCAATTCCTGCACTACAAAACAACCAGGACAGCACTGTTCAAGTTTCCAAGTTTCACCCTCACTAGGAGGATCCTGGCACAGTTATTTGGAAACATCACTAACATTTACCAGTGTATCATGTGAATACAACATTCTACTAACTGGGTGATGGGCAGAGCAAGATGTAGTATCAGTTAATAACCACCTAAGCCTACATTGCCCAGGGTACCTTTTATTGATTACCTTTTATCCCGGTACACAACAGTGAGGTCACTCTACAAATAAAGGATATTTTCTTTTATGATTTTTACATCTATATATAGAACTAGCTCTACCATACACCCTCCCCATATTCCATCATGACACATTTTGACATATATCTAGTTTTATTCTATTACAAACCTCAAAATTGCCCCTGAAAGGGCCTCTGAATGATGTTCCATCCAATCCCGATGAAATGTAACGGATGTGAGGGTAGCCCGCCATGTCTGGTACCTATTCAAACAGCAGATGTTAAGTTAAACCTATTCAGAACAGTTTCAGTATTTTACTGTTCACTTTGTAAAATTTAAGATCCTTTTGCTTTTATTGAATCACTTATTATTTATACTCCTCAGCTTAAGCGTACAATTCCAACCAACAGCACAGTACACCATCACTGAGCTCTCTAAATGTAACCAGAAACAGAAGTGAGACGAGTTCTCCACACCTGCATTACATATTGCTTGGTCTCACTTCCGAAGTCTCAAAATCTCAACCTACTTTGTATAAACCACCATAAATATCTACCTATTCTTGTCAACAAGACATCTAAAAGCTATGCATGAAATTACAAAAATGAGTTGCTATATATTCTCAAATGAAAGTTTTTGGTACCAGAGAAGAAACAAGGCTAATACTCAGTCTCGAAAAGAGCCAATATCCTGATCTTACTGCAAACAACTGAACATCTGCAGACACACTTGAAGTTTAGAGGCATATCAAAACTCTAACGCTCAAACTTCACATCTAAAGTCACAAACAATTCAATGTACACTCCATATTCAAGCATTCACTAACTTCCTTGCATGTCAGGGGAGACAAGCAGTGAACAAAATACCACCGTCCAGTGGTACCACAGGCACTTCAAGCACCAGTGCTTTTCATACAGGAAAGCAGAAAGGTATTCATGTACAAAGGACCACCTTCACAGCAGGGCTTCCACATTCCATTTTCACCTCGGGAAGATGAGTGAATAACAGTATTCACTTTTGGCAGAAACATTTTAATGAACTGGTGAAGAATAAAAAAAATCCAAAAGCAAGCAACAGTTTGCTTAATCATTTAGAGTGCACTGATAGGAGGGGTGTAAGCAGCAGTTCACTTGGAAGTACCATCTTCTTTTCTGTGCCATCAGCTGGGAATGTCTCTGCTGCTGTACATGACAGCTCAAAATTCATCAACAAGTCAGACATCTAAGATATTACTGAGTCAGGTATCCACGTGTGACTTTTTTTACTTCCAGCAGACACTTCTAAGCTTGACATATATAAAGGTGTAAAACTGAAAAGAATTGTGAAAGCATAAACCTAGACTATGTGAGTTACCTAACAGACCAATAAGGTACTTTTAGACACTTCTCAAATGCAGTCTGGTAACAAAAACCTGACATGGATAGAAAAGATTCCTCTGCCATAAATAACTTCATTTCAGAAAAGAAAAACAGAATCTGACTGAAGCAATTTACAGCATGGTGCTTGTTAAATGATAAGCATGTAAGGCCAATATAAACCACATACATCTATATTTGATTTTTACAAACCAGGTAAATAGAAATGGAAGATTTAACTTTCAAAATGTTTGCAGAATCCCAAATACAGGGTGTGGCTCTCTTGCAAGCAGCCTAAACATCTGTTGGTCTGGTACTAGCTAAGAGTTGAAGATGGGAAACAAGCAAGACAGGATGGTGGTGGCAAACTCCAGTGTATCAATGTAAAGCTCTATTGTTGCTATGCAGTATGCAGAATGTATTTACAGAGGTTATATACCAATCCATGAATTCAATGTGATTGAAAATATAGAATTTTATATCACAACATATATATATTCATCTGCATACCTAAACATTTAATGAAAGTAACAATCTGTTGGTGCCACAGGTCTGTTTCATAATATAAATTGTAACAGTAACAAAGGAGAATGCATTAAAAACATGATATGTAAAAACCACATTGTAAGAAATCAGTCTCAGGTAACTGGTGATTTATGATCCATTCTCCATTTAATTGTGCATTTAAAGAACCAGGTCACTCATCTACACTATAAAAATAGTTGTCCCAGGTTTTTACTATTCATGGACCTGTTTGGCATCAGTTGAGAGTTTCCACTGCCTGTTACTACACTGTGAATTGATTGCCTCTACCTCAGAGGAACTCCTGAGAAAACCTAACCCATGTCTCAGGAGTGATTTTCAGTAATTGTTTTTCTTCTTTTGATTCACCAGGATTTGAAGAGAGACTGCTGGAAAACAGTATGTCTGACAGCACGGACATTGCATCATTACTAGAGCTGTGAAGTCACAGGTGCACTGCTGTAATGCAGTAATTCCAGTTCCAACTGCCTCAGAGGTTAGAGTTTACAAACTACTACGACGTGCACCTGGACAGGTCTCCTATTTGGAACAATTTCTGCTACTAGAGACTATTTAAAAAGCCTATGAAATTTTAACACTTCAAAACCAACCAAGAAGTTCTCAAGAGTACACACCATAACAAACTGCTGAACTTTGACAACAGAAAGACTGGGTTGGACTATATCTTTTTATGCTAATAAATATGCCTTCAAAATATCCTGATGGGGAACAGTGTAACACCTGCAAAATCATCTGAACATATATTATGTGGAGGTTCTTTTATAAAAGAGCTTACACTTCTGGCCAAGTAAACACTGTATTTTGAAAAACACTCTAAGGAAAAAAAAAAAGAGCTCTTCTACACCTGCACAATAAGCAGTCAATTAACATAGCAAGATTTTAACTAATTACATTTGTAACTACAAGCTGGAGGAAAGATGCACAAGAGAGAACTATCAATAATGCCCAACTAAGAACAGTCTAAAATCCTTTTGACAGTTACCCTCAAGCTTCAAATGCAAAGAGAAGATTTCAGCAAGTTTTCATATTGAACACAAAAAGAAAGAAAAAACTTGTAACTAATGAAGAAACTAAAGAGTTAAAGATAATGCCAGTCTGCACTAAGTACCTGTATATGTTCTTTTGTATACAGTCAAATTAAAACTTATACTTTAAAGAAATATATTCTGGATCTGCAAATTCCAGTACAAGTTTGCCAAGAACTGTTTGTTTCCTGTACAAGTATCTCTTTCTGGTTTTGCACTTCCCACTATCACAAAAATTTGCAGCAACTAAAAAATTCAAGGCTAAGTCTAAACCATTTAAAACACTAACATTCTGAAATTGCTTGGAAACAGGTAACCCATGGGAAAGATTTTCTTCTTTACTATCTTCCACCTTTCTGGTATTTTCTTGCCTTTCAGTTGCCACAGTCAGTGAAGAGATTCTTCCACTGTATGGTACTACTTTCTCTATCTCAATTTTTCATGCAGTGTTTCACATTAAGTAAGATCTTCATACAAATCCTAACAGTTAGCTTACCCAGTTAAGTGCCTAGCTCCACATCAATACTCAGTAAGAAGTAACTCTGATCAATCAGTATCTTAATGAGCCAAATTCAAACAAGGAAAAGTTGCAGCTTTCATAGAGACACCGTGCAAAGGAACAAGAATGTGTGCTGTACAGCTAAGACCTAACTGTATCAGTGTCTGAGGGGAACATAAAATGAGTGCTCTTCAACAGCCTACATTCTACTGAAAAAAAACCCCAAAATAAAAACACACTCCCAAACAAAACAGTAATTCATGTTTATATTAAGGAAAGAAGCAGCAGCTGCATTAAAAAAGTCCATTTTCCTTTTCAAAAAATGCAGTTAAATTTGGTAGTTAACAAAAGCTTTCTCAAACCTAAAGGTCACCCTGCACTACTATAGGTACTGTAGATGCTTCACAGGAAGTTCATCAGCTATTTTTGTAGGGAACAGTTGCATCTCTTACAGCTGCAATACTTATATGATTACACTCTGAGTGATATTACTATGACCAGCACATAATGTACTGGAACCTGGTGACCTATACCTGCAAATCCCTCCCAGTTTTTACAACTAAGTGCAAAGATGGCTTCAACCACTCCGAGTCATTCAACAGTTAACAGAACGGAACAGAACAGTAAGGCTATGCAACAGAAAAGAAAGGGAGGTGGGCCAGCACATGAAGGCTGGATGTGTAACACCTGAGAGAGGTTCGGGTACTCTCTTAAAATATTATGAGCCATAGATCTCCTTTTGACAGGCAAGCTGTAGCCTAGATTCACAGATGAATTAAGGAATCTTCTCAAGGCCTGTATCAACCCTATAGAGAATTTTTACACTATAGGTAGCAAACTGTAAAGTCCAGATAATTCCCCCCCTTAGAAATTCACAATTGACAAGACACTATTTAAAAAGGCAGGAGAAGCTGGAGTCAGGAGACTGGACCTGCATACTCCAGGAACTTCTGTGATTACCAGGTGACTGAAACAACTTGAGACACATGTAGAAAGCCTTCATTTATTTAACATTTAAATTACTAACCCCACACCCCCCAAAAAATACCCCCCCCCTCAATAATAA
>JAOEHY010034717.1:6867-17333 GCA_025447955.1 Psilopsiagon aurifrons
TGCCAGAGGGGAGACTGAGATGAGCTCTTGGGCAGAAGCTCTTCCCTGTGAGGGTGCTGAGGCGCTGGCACAGGGTGTAAGAACACTGTATGCCCACCGCAGACCTGTCCTGCTCTCACCTGGCTTAGCTGAGCTGCAGGGACTGAGCTGAGCGTGGCTGCAGTCACCGTGCCCATGCAGAGGCAGCGTGCTCTTTACAGGATGCTGTGTGGGATTCAGCGGTGGATTCAGGGACACACACATCACCTATTCCTCTTAGTTTCTAAGCCGAGTGTGGGAGGTTTTGTTGCATGAATCAGTAGGGTTGAGGTTGAAGCTGTGATGTTGTGGGAGGAGGATGGATGTGTCCAATGCAGATGTATGCAGTGTGGATGTGTACCAGAGCATTCCCTGTGCTGCTGCGCAGCTGGAAACAGGGTAGGTATGTTCAGGGCAATCCTCATCCCAGATTCAGAGGTGGGCAATCCCTGACAGCCGCAGGAACTGCTCCATCACAACCTGGACACCTTTGGATCTGCCTGGCATGAGGACTGGATGGTGAAGAGCTTATGATGGGTCCTAGATCCAGGAGAAGGTGCTAGGAGAGCACTAGCATGCCGCTGCAGTCAGAGATAAGGGGCAGCCTCCTGCTTTCCTTCCCTCAGCCACGAGCTCTCTGCTCCCTTCAGCCTGGAGGTGAAGCTCCCGTTGATGCTCATGGAAATGGCACCTTTGATGGGGCGTTGGCTGCAATCCCGTGCATGCCAATGGGAGTTTCCTTCTTGAAGGTGAAACCAGAAATCCACCCTGCACCTCTGCCTGGTTTGGTTGATTTTCTTTGCAAGCTGAGTTTGTCCTGTGTAAAGTCACATCTATTCTTGCTGTGCCCACTTTACACTGGTGAAATTGGTATTAATGAATCGCATAGCTGCTTGAAACCACGGCCCGTTGAACTGGGTGGTGAGGAAGGTACCTGGGAGGCTTTGTCCCCTCCAGCAGCATCTCTGCTCTGCATCCCCCTTGTGAGCATCCTGTGGGCTCTGCAGCCCTGGGTGCCCTGGGGCAGTGGGTGCTGCACGGGGTAATGATGATGGTGGTGGTGGTGCCTGAGGCTTCTTCTCTCCCTTCACTAGGAGGCGCATGCAGATCACGAAGAGGTTCTGAAAGCTGTCACATCCTTCAAGTCCCTTGTGGTAGGTGGCAGTTCTTAAAATAGCACGCTCCATTTCAGGGCTGCATTGAATGAGTCAAGCCTGACATTTGTCTCCTCCATTAGAAACGAAGTAAGTCTTCTGGAATGGAAAAGATGGGTTAGAAAGCATCTTAATCTCAAGTCTGAAGCCTAGAGCTGCCCCTCTGGCTGCATGTTCGCAGCAATTGCACACCGGCTCCATGGTCCCAGCAGGAGGGATGAAGGATGCTCAATGTTCTCCGTGGCAGAAGGCCAGATGTGGGGGGTGGGGGTGGTGGCAGTGTCCCTTTCATGTCCTTTTGCCTCCATACCCTGATCATTTGCCACCTGAAACCAGAGTGCCCCATGCTCACCGAGATGAGCTGTAAAAGGCTACCAGGGCTGCCTGACTCAACTGCTGGTGCCCATTGAGTGACTTGGTTTTGTAGAGGTTCTTTGCTCCATGGGTGTCAGGAGACCTTGACCACACTGCAGAGACTTCGCTGTGGAGAACAGAGCAAGCAAAGGGCTGAGTCTGAGCTACCAAACCTATTCCTGGGAGCTGTGTTACTGCGCCCCTCCAAGTCCGGCTGCACTGAGAGGAAAAAGAGGGGGAAAAGCCACCCACGTGCACAAAGGTTTTACTCAGCAAAGCTTTTCTCAGTTGTTAAGGAAGCTGTAGTCATTCTCACTTTGTAGCCACTGAATACCTTTCACTACAGCCACTCCAGATGTGGTCCAACTTCCTTCCTTTGCACTGCAGATGCAAGTTTTTCGGTGCTTAGCAGTGCAGATAAAAGATGGGGAGGTGAAAGTTCATAGAAAACAGGAAAGGGCAATTATGTTACATTTACTTAGAAACCCCGCTCCCCTTCCATTTGTTCTGGTAGATAATAGGGGAATAATTCGGTTAAGTTACAAGGTGATGTTAATCTCTCAGAGTGCTTGTAAGCAATGGATGGGTTTACTTGAAATGTGCACTTGTGGCTGATGTAATGTAATTATGAGATAACTGAAGAGGTTCGGTGTGGATCTGAGGTTGGACGGGCAGAGATGCCCCTCGTGGCAGATGCCTGGTCCCATAGTAGGACCAGGCAGGGACCATGTTGCTGCTGTGATTTGCAGTGGTGCCTCTGCACAGACTGCGATGGATTGAGGTGGGTTTTATCTGGGTTTGCATCCTGGGAATGTTGGATTTGGAGCTGCAAAACCAGAGGAAGCCCCCGCAGCTTGGTTCAAACGTGGGCTTTCAAACTAGCCCCACTGCACTTTGAAGACCTGGGTAGGCAAGCATTTTGTATGAAACTGAGCTGGAAAGGAGGAAGATCTCTGCCAGGAACAGGGCTTTGGAAAAACCCAAGTAGCTGGTGAAAACTGAGCTCGGGTTTGGCTTTGCAGCAGCTTTTCCCTTGGCAGAGGGTCAGTTAAAGCAAGTTTTGCTTGGGTTTGCAGGACTGCCTGTTCCATCGTGCTGTCCTCTGCTTGCTGAAGGACTGGCAGCTCCATGGAGCTCTTCCAGTGCCCAGCTGCTGAGCATCAGTGCAGTCCTTTCAATTGCAGCACCTTCTTTTTGTGCTGCTCTGCTGGAACACTGCACCAAGTCTTGCTTTGGGGTTTGCAGATGGTGGTTACAAAATACCCTCCCATCTGATTCCCAGGGGTTTTGCATTGCTGCAGCTAAAACTCTCTTGGCTGCTTGGGCAAAATGGGCAAAACCTCTCTGAGCAGCAGCAAAGGTGGAGACTTGTCACCCTCTGGCTGTCTTGGGTTTGGAAACTGTGACTCTGTGCTCTCAGAGGTGGGACTGGTTTGGAAAGAAAAGCTTGCTCAGTGCAGGCTGCACGTTCGGTGACATTTTCATGTGTTCGTTACTTCATAAGTCACTTAATCTGTAAGCAGCTCTGTGTAATAGAACCCAAGCAGGTTTTCCCTCTCCCTTGGCATGGCCAGCCCTCAGCCCATGCGGTTGTGGGAGGGTTGCTGGTGAAGCCGTCTTTGTTGGGATGGTTCGAATTTGCCCCTGCCCTCTTGGCTAATGAAGCCCCCCCTGCCATTCCCAGACGCAATGCCAGGAGCTGAGGAAGAGGAAACAACTGGAGCTGCAGATCCTTTCCGAATCCATCCAGCGCTGGGAAGGAGAGGACATAAAAACGATGGGGAACATCATCTACATGTCCCAGGTTATGGTGCAGTGCGGGGGAAGTGAGGTGAGTGCGGTGGTCCTCCTCCTGCCTAAAGGCATTGTGTCCAAATACCCCCTTGCTCACGGCATCAGGCAGCAGCTGCTCTCACTCCAGGCCAGCAAAGCAATGCTGATAAATCATTTTAACCAGAGAAGAGCTGTGCAGTGGGACTGTGCATGTCTTTGGACACCCCGAGGGCTTAGCTTCAGGTCACACACTCCTCAGGCAGAAGTGTCTCAATGTCATATAGCACATTCATTTCCCCTTTTTCCCCCTGTGACTGACTCTGAGAAATGAGAGTGACTTCTAAGTGTGCATTACCATAACCATTTTGCACTTCCTGTGCACGCTGTGATGTCCCACTCCAGAGCTGACTGGAAATAGCTGGAGGGATTCCTGTGCTGCTGGTCCTGAAGCATCACACCACAGACCTTCACCAGGGCTGTTGAAGCCATGCACGCTGCATGTTTGGTGTGGGAGAGTGATCCCCTTGCTTGCTGTAGCATATATTCCCAGGAAGGGAAGAGCTGTAAAACAAAGCCCTGTAGGGTCTAGTCCCAGAGTCTGCTTTGGGGTGTGAGATGCTGGAGGACATAAGGTCTTAGGAGGCAGTTTGAAATGACTGAGAGAGGATTCGCAGACAAAGATGTCTGCAGGGAAAACTACGACAGCAAAGAGATGCTGTAAAGAAGAAGAGCCACAATAATGGGTATGGAGGAGGATCTCTCCCAGCTGTGATTCCAACTGCAACAAGTCCCGTTTGCTGGAGGCAAACACTTGGGAAGCGTTGCAGCCTGGACTGACCTACACTCATGTCCCTGCAGGAGAAAGAGGAGCGCTATTTCTTGTTGTTTTCAAACGTTCTGCTGATGCTGTCTGCAAGCCCACGGATGAGTGGGTTCATCTATCAGGTAGGCACGCTCAGTTTGAATTGGAAGCTGCGAGGCGTTGGGTGTGAGGGAGGAAATCAGATAGCTTCTATCAAATTCAACCCTCTGCTTCCCTAAACCTCGCTGGTGGCATGCAAGTGCTGGGAACTTGGCTTTGGTTTTACCAGGACACTTGGTGCCTTTGTCCTGCCAAGTGGTTCAACAGCATTTGGTATTGTGAATGCTGGGAAATTAGGAAGAGAAACCTTCAGAGCATGGTGGCCTATGGGCTGTCCTGAAAGGACATGGGCGTGAAAGTGTCCTGACCCAGCCGTAGGGTTTTGTCCCCCCGTGATTTCAGTGTTGTGCCCTCACTGGAGAATTGTTTCACCACGATAAAGCCCACGGTAAAGAGCCAAACATTTCCTCTCCACGAGGCACCCCAAAACTCTGCATTTCTTGTGTTTCACCATTTGAATGGCTGCAGTCAGGCTGTTGGGAGCTTGGGTTCCCTCCTGTTGCCTGAAACCATCAATAACACACTCCAGAAGAAGGATGCTCTTGCGTTGATGTCATTTGGCATACCCACGAGAGATGGGAGAGGTTTGGGAAGGATTTGGCGGGGGTTTCTGGTTTCACCCATGAGCAGGCAGTTCAGCGTGCACAGCAGAGGTGCAGGGAAGGCTTTCCCAAAACCACGGCGAGTTGGTGCTTCTGACTTGGTTGTACGAAGGGTTTGCATCTAGTGAAGGGAAGGGGGAGAAGATGAGCCAGGAATGATGCTGTTGTCATGGGAGCCTCTTTGCAGGGTTTGACCTAGTTGTGCAGGGAAATGGAGATCCATACGTTAAAGGAGACTCTTCCTGCAGTCAGAAGCCTTTACAAATGAGTTTTTAATGACGATTCCTAAAGAGAAAGGAATTGGCAGGAAAACCAGCAGAAGAACCCCTGCTGGGGAAGCCAATGCAGACACTGACACCTCCTCAATTCCCTTAGGGAAGGCTGCCATTGACGGGAATGACACTGACAAAGCTGGAAGATGCTGAAGGGAATGAGCACGTGTTTGAAATCACAGGTCAGTGCCTTGGGCCATGCTCCCAGTCTCAGCAGCAGCTGCCATTGAGGTCCTGGTGGTCTCCTCCTCACCCTAACCCCTGTGCCACGCTTTCTGTGCTCTTTCACTGTGTGTTCCCTAAATTCCTGAGTATCTCCCTCCTGGTTGAGGCAACCTCCTCCCAGCGCCCTCCAGCTCTGTCTCTGGGCTGCTTTTGGAGACCCTAAGTGCTCTGTAGGGGATAAATCACCTTCCCCAGGAGCACTGCTCTGTGCTGTGTGTGCCCTGTCTGCATCCAGCATCCATCCCATGCGGCTGTGAGCACCTCAGTTATTGACAGGTTAACAGCTCTGGTCATCAAGGAGCTTTCCTAATGTTCCTCCCAGTTTTCCCCTTCAACTTACTACTTGTTGCTATCCGCAGTCAATTCATGCTCAGTGCCTTGGCTGCAGTGCAGCTATTTGTGCTGGTGGCATTTGGTGTCAGGGTCCCAATACCCATGGAAATGTTGCATTTCCTTGCTTTTAGCATGAAATAATGCCTCACACATTCATTCCACCATCTCCCTTCAGCTTTCTGTGCAGCTCCCGCGCTGGGTGCCTGAATCAGGACAGTCACATCTTTGCCTTGGCCTTTTGTAGACAGTAGACATTGCAGTCTGAGGAGCATCCTGTGGCTGTGCCGGGCTGAGCTCACCCTCTGTGTCTCTACTGTTAGCTGAAGGCTGTTCTTTCACCCTCTGCCGTAGGGACCATGACGGAGCGGATCACTGTGTCCTGCAGCACCAGCCAGGACTTGCACGAATGGCTGGACCACTTGCAAAGGCTGACCAAGGGGACGTGCAACACCATCCCCAAAACACAGTCCTGGAATGCTCATTCGGTGAGTGTCTCATCTCCATGCCCAGCGTTCCCTCGTGCTGGGTAGGGAATGCACCTTGATATTGAGGTACAGCTGTAAGACACATGCTACAGTTCTGTTTGTAACTGTGTCGTGCTTGTACCGTTCTACGTGTGTCCTGCCCACTGAACTCTAGTCCACCTCTACGTTACTTGGTGGCTGACAGCCTTCCTCTGCTTCCCATCTCTTTTCTCAGGCATTTAGTTCAGCTGGACAGATCCGTGGGCCTCTGGAACCCCCCAAAATCCTCAAGCCCTGGAGCTTGAGCTGCCTCCGTCCTGCTCCTCCACTCAGACCCTCGGCAGCGCTGAGTTACAAAGAGGTAACGATCCCTTGTGCCTGCAGAGCATCCCTCCTGCTCATGTCCGGGTTTCTCATCCCATAGCAGGGGCACAGATGCTCATGTTAATGGGATGCTGAGAGCAATGGCTCTGCCAAGCTTCGCCCCAGCCCTGTGATAGGTGCTTGTTGCTGTGGCTGGCTTTGTGCTGCACGTGAAGCGTGAGCACGTGTGCTTGCAGGTCCCATCGTGTGTGTCCCATTGACTCCTTTGGCAGTGCCATGGTGGGTGGTGGAGCTGCCTGCTGTCCTCCTCCAGCCTGAGTCTGAGCCACGGGTTCACCGTTGGGATGTGTTCCAGCTTCAGCCTTGCTGGTGCTGCAGGATGGAGAAGCAATGCTGCACCAGGAGGAGGAGGAGGAGAAAAGCTGTTGCTGCTTTTCATATCTCCCACCCTGTGTTTTGGTGGATGGAGCAGGGCTCCTGCAGCACTCCCTCACCACCCACCTCAGTGTTTTACACACCCATACCCTGCATGGGAGGCAGCAGCCCCAGGGATCACTTCCTCCACAGAAACCTCAAGCCTGGGAGGTAGGAGGTGGCGTGGGGAAACCCAAAATACAGCCCAGCTCTGCTTCTCATCCCCCTGCTGCAACTGCAGCACTCTCCTTCCCTTCCTCACCGTAAACTTGTGGGATTACTCACCAGCAGCTTGGGTAACGTTCCCCTTCCTGAATGAGCACTCTGGTTCTGAGTCAGCCGCTCTTCTTGGTACAGCAGCACCGGGAGCATCACTGTCCGGGCTCCCAGGGGCATGGGGGCTCAGGACTCAGGGATGGAGAGCCCAGCAGCCAAGGGGGCTCCTTGGGTTTGCTGCTCCAGGTACAGATTTCAGGTGGCCTCATGGCATTGTGTTGCTTTGATTTCTTAGAATGTGTAAACGAGCTCGTTTCAGTTGTTCAACCAGGCAGACTGGAAATGACCCTTAATCTTTGCATGGTCCAGATCTATAATGTAGGCCAAACTGTTACTTGCTTGCATGGGGAATTAAAATAGGCTAGAAAGGCAAAGAAGAGGAGAAACTTCCCAGTGTAAAAGTGAAAGCTGATACTTATTTCTAAGGCAGACAAAGCCATCTCACCATATTGAGTGATATCACTAACACCACGGTCCTTTGCAGTTTCTCAGTTGTCCCCTGCCATGCAGAGCAGGAGTTAAACTCTTGGTGTCACAAGCAGGCAGGTTTATGCCACACAGGGACAGGATGGGATGCTGCTGCGGGCTGGATGGTGGCGTGCAAGGTATCAAAGGCCGCATTATGTGGTTTGCATAGGAACAGGCCATGCTGGCCAGGTTGGTGGGAGCCCAAAGGCCAACGGGTCCACCAGAGGTGGACGGGCACAGCCTGATGTGGGGTCAGTCCATACTCTCAAAGGAGGACACGAGCCTGTGATGGGAGATAAGCTCACTTGCTGGCCCAAGCAGATCTCCATCTTCCTCATCCCTCCCTCCAGGTGCTCAATCACCGATCACTCCTGTTTCACTTCTCTGCTTTTGATTTAAAGTAGGGAGCAAAATAAGCTCCGTGCTTCCTATAATAAAGGATAAGGACAAATTGCAAAGGTTATTTGCATGGAAGTGAGTGGGGGAGTTTGGATAAGAAGTTCAGACATCGAGTGTGACTTCACCTGTAGTGTAGGACGGGCTGGCAGAGTCTTGTGCGTTTCCTTGTACCTCGCTGTGCTCAGGAAACCCCAGACCCTGCTTGCGCACTGCACGGCGCTCGTGTTGTTTCCATTGAAATTGGGTCATTTTTCCTGTTCTGTTTCCAGTAACCATTTGAAATGACAGAGCAGCTGCTGTGGGTAAAGCCCTGTGTCAGGATTCGGGTTTGCGAAGTGAAAAACCCCAGGTTTACAGATGATTTCTTCAGCTCTCTTTTCTTTCTTTCTCTATCTGAAGTGGCCTGCTTTGCATTAGATGAAGCGTTTATAAGATCAGGGCTCAGGATTTGGCTGGCCAGACCTGTAGGAGAGCCACGTGGCTCCCTGTGCTGAGCATCCCAAGGACGGGAGCCTCCCTGGGGTGTCCAGGAGCTCCCTGTCCTGCCAGCAGAGCAGGGAGATGCTGGTGCCTGATGCTGTCACAGGCAGGTTCCTGCCGAGGAGGTCCCCTTTGAGAAGATGCAGTCCTGGGAGCACCAGGATGGGCAGAGCATCCCATCACCCTGTCTGGGTTGGGTTGAAGAACCACAGGACTGGTGTTGAGCACTAAGCTGCTCCTCAGGGCTCGGATGGAGCAGGGCAAGCAGGGTTTCTGGTACCAATGGGTCCTGCATTGTAAGCACTGTTTGAGACAACGAGCACCTACAGAAACCTACTACTAACCAAGGAGGCATGTTCTCTATATTCATGAGTTTAGAGTGTATTAATTCCCACTTACCATGCATTTCACCTGTAATGTTTTCAGTTCTGCATGCCACCGTGCTCCTTTGCATGTCGATAGTGCTCTGAAAGCAGTACGGAGGGTGTGCCACATTAATCACAAGACTAACATTTAAATGTGGTTTAGAATTGTGGATTTAATGGACCTGGTCAATAAAATCATCAATTTCTCACGCTCATCTTCTCTTTCTTTGCATATTCATTGTAGAGGATGTCTTATATCTTAAAGGTAAGGGTAGACACATCTCTCTTTGGCTTGTCGTGGCAAAGACTGCTTGTTCCTGTTCACGCTTCTCGTGCTTGCATGACCCTCCCTTTGCCTGGCTGTGAGTTATCGTGAGGGTCAGTAGTGGCTGGCAAGTACATTTGGAGTTGACTCTCCAGAAGGATTTAGTATTATGGTATTAAACTTCCTGGCAAGCCTCTCCTGCTTAAAATCCGTATTGCATGTAACCCACTAATACACTAATTCTCTCCAAATCAGCAAGACTTGTAACTCAGTGAAGGAGATAGATAAAAGCTTGTGTTTCTTACCTGTGGAGTGACAGCAAACACTAACTTTGTGTGTATTTGTTTGTCCTCTGTGTATGTGTGTGGGATTTATACCCTCAAGTGAATGCATTTAGGAGCATTATTATTTGCCAGCTGTTTTATATGAGAAATCAAAGCAAGCCAAGAAAATAAATGACATTATAGAGTTCTTTAACAAAGACCACCAACGTGAGCAGACTGAAAGTGCTGTGAATGTGTTTGAAGCCTTCAGCTAAGGGACTTGTGCTGGTGCAATTCCCACCGCTCTTCCAGGCAGCAGTGGGCCACAACCAGCACATGGAAAAGGCAGAAAGCATCATTGTCGCCAACTTTGTCACTGTCTGCTTTGTAGTTCTCTCAAGTGTGGTGCGTAACAAGGATGTAGCTGCATTCAACTGTGCTGCCCCTCAATCTGGTTAAACACAAGGGTCTGTTTCTCTATAGGATTCCAGCAAAAGTCCCAAAACAATGAAGAAGTTTCTTCCAAAAAGGAAAACAGAGAGAAAACCGTCAGATGAAGAGTTTGTTATCCGGAAAAGTAAGTGCTGTGATTTCCTTTTCTTCTTGGAGGCTTCTCTGTGCTCAGTGATCCCCACAGGACCTTGGTGCAATGGGATGCCCACGCTGGGAGCAAGCCTGTGTGCTGCTGAGCATGGGAGGCTTCTGGAAGCCTCCGACAGAGCCCTTTCCAGTCGTGACTGCCAGACATGCTGCCATCCTAGCACAGGGTCATGGGTTGGGGGTGGTCTCGTTCGAAGCCAAGCAACGACTTCCAAGTAGATAAAAGCTGCTGTAAAACTGCACATCAGCATTCATCAAAATGTGTCGTGAGAGCTGGGACAAGCCCTTACCATGCCCGTGGCTCCTGGGACAGTCTCCATGGGGAATCAGGGAATGCAAAAAGGCTCTTTCCCTGCAGGCGTGTCCACTGGCAAAGGGGGATGTCCTGGCAGCTGTCATCCAGCCCCAGCCCTGCCATGACAGGGACACCTTCCATAGAGCAGTGCTCCAAGCCCCTGTGTCCAACCTGGCCTTGAGCACTGCAGGGATGGGGCA